>JALPQI010018514.1:0-17213 GCA_025490895.1 Thaumatotibia leucotreta
TCGAACAACCGTGTAGATTTATTGCTATAAAATGGCAATGCCCAGTAAAATTTAAAACTAAATATTGGAAACTATCCGCCCCACTTCTTCTTCTAGTTCTTATTGTATTAATACTACTATTGTGAATAATATTAAAAATCATGATGATGATGATACGTTTAAAACAGAAAATTTGGTCGGTTGACAAATAAAACAAGTAACAAATACTTACTTGAAATAAAACTCGTATCTCAGTTTTGATTAAATACTGGAAAAAAAGATTTCTAAGAGTAGTGACAGTTTTATTGAGTTTTGGTTGTTTTGGTTGGTTGCTTATTTTTCCATAATCATGGTTTTTGCTACATAATATTTAAGTGAGTACCTACCAGCAATCCAAACTATTTATAATCGAGCTTACTGTGGGGTAAAAGTCAATGCGTAATGTTAATATAAATTATTAACTTAATATTTAAAAAAATATCCGTTTGAAACTTTATACCTACCTACGGGGTAGGTACAAATATAAATACAATACAAACACAAATAATTTATTCAAACGTAAGCCCATGTTTACAATTGTCAAGCGTTGTCCAGTGGGCTCCAAACTAGGCTGAGCCTGTATTTTGGGACCCATACTGAGTCGGTTAACATTAGCAAGTACAGTCGAGGAAAATGAATGTTTAGCAGTTTAATCGTCCACATAATCTGTTCGTATTATAATGACAAATTACGTCACATACTCATGAAGTTTTCTAGTTTTATTTCTTGCTGGGTGAAACGGTAGTTCGATTTTCAAACTATATTTGTTTGGTAATCAGATTGTGACAATGACTGCCAAATGACAAAGATACGTCAAACTCAATAATTATAAAATATTGTTTGGATTCTTTCGATATAATATTGCGAAAATTACAAACTAATCTGATTAAAAAACTGCACGTGCGGACTTTGCGCACGAATAAGTATCTGGATTTTGTTTGATCGTCAACAATTTTCACAGATGAGAAAACGTTTAAATCTTGCATTCGTGGCAGATTAAATTTATGGCGGCATACACGTTATCAAGAAAAAAACGGTGTCAACTTGTGGGACTGGATGAGAGCTGATGGCGTAGGCGAACTCCAAGAGCAAATGCAGTGGATTATGTTACGATGTTGGAAGAGAATATGCTTCCCAGTGTGCGAATGTGTATTCACAACGGGAGATGCCTAATTGTTCATTCGAGCAAGATAATACACACGGCTAGAATAACTAATACCTGGTTCGATCGTCACCCGAAAATGACTAAAATAATATGGCTGGCTAAATCACCTAATCTTAACCCTATAGAAAATGTATGGGATCGGAATTAATGGAGAACAGATGCCCTCATCTAACATTGCAATCAAGCATGGGAAGATATCTCCCTGGGACGGGACCTCTGCACTGAGCTAGTAACTTCCATGCAAGACCTTTACTTAGCAGTTCTAATTGTAATAAACAACCACGGGGTCTACACTCGTTTTTAAAACATGATTTATTTACTAATAAATATAAACAGGCAAATAGTTTTTTATTTCATTTCCTCGTGTAACTTATTAGATGAAGGGATTGTTTCATAATCGTCAGGTAAGGTTTTCTGTCATATAAATATAACACTTTCTTTATGTTCATGCATGTGAAAGAAAAAGTGCACGTTGTATGACACATTTTTTATCTGACTTTGTGAAAGTGAGAAACATGCCAAACATTCTTCTTTAAGGGTTGACTTTTCAATCCTCAGTTAAAAGTATCCATTAGTTAAAATTATTACCATTCTTATCTAAGGTCATCAGTCAAAAAAGGATAGAGCTAAACCACTAATTGGAGTTCGAGGCCAAAGAATCTACGAAAATATTGCCACAACAATGAAATGGTCTTACAATAGTAAATAATTATTTTCTAAAAACAGACGTTGAGATATCTTATTTATTGGTAATTTTAATTCTTTAATTTATAGAAACAATATTATTTACTTATTTTCACGTAAATATGAGATATTTTAATAAAAACTAAATTATCCGCAATTATTAGTAACAAAGTTGGTATTGCGCTGGTATCACCTCAGGTGTTAAAAACATTTGGTACAGCAATTTAACTACACATAAATTAAAACCCTATTTCTGCATAATAGAAAATTGCAGAATAATATATTGTAGCGTGCTTTATGTTTACATTTCGTATTCGTAAAATTCCTTTGACCTACAAATTTCTTTGGCAGTGCTATAGTTCTCCATTTAAATTATCATACAGATCTAACGTTTTGTTTTCTTCCGTAGTTTGTTAACAAGGTGACCCACTTGGTTCAGCCATGTTTAGCTTCGCTATACACCCCATCATCAAAAAATGAAATTCCAAATGAAATATACTGGGTGAAATGCTATAAAACACAATGATACAAAATCATATTATCTGGATCTACTCATGATTACAGCCAAGTTTTACTATGGGACCAGCTTTGAAAAAGTTACCAATTAGGAGGATAAGTGATGAAGAAGACAAATAAAAAATAAAATACAAAAAATGCTTTCATTTTACATTTCCAAATTTCTTTCCCATAATTTTAACCCGTAATAAGGCAGGGGGTTTAGTAATTTAACTATACCTACCGTCTTAATAAATATGGCACGCTGTCGTTTGTGTTCACTGGTAATTCAACTTCTTTTTAAAATAGGCTTTGAAACGTTGGATCTTATCATTTTAAGTTCTTTACAAGAAAAATTTGTCATTTCTATGTTAGTTAAAAGAAAAGACAAGTTTTTAGGTATTTACGCGTTTTTAAGAAAATCCTAGTTGTGACAGCCATATTAAACAAAAAGGCGTACAAACATTACGGAGGTATACAAAAGGAATTATTTAAAATAAATAAATTAAATAACAAAAAGGTTGTGGAAACCTGAAAATTTTATTTGACAATGACATAAGAGACTTTGACAGATTTGACAATAACTCATCTGTCGTAGTTTCGTTGGCCTCGAACTCCAATTACTGGTATAACATTTATTTGACAGATACTGTTACCTGCGGCCCTACCGCGAAAAACGAAATTCGTTAATTTCGAGGATTTTTCTCTCTCACTCTAATGACGCCTTCGTTTGAGTGACAGAGAAAAATCCTCGAAATTTACGAATTTCGATTTTCGCAGTGGTAGGCCTGGGTATTGAAAAATCAGTCCTTAGTCGTGTTAGTGCGTTCGAGTAACAAATGTCAAAAAACAACATAACACGGAATTAAGTATCCTATTGCTGTCAACTTCAATACTTGTCAATTACGTTAATGCCAAAGACAGACAAAGATAGAAATTTGCTGTTTTCTTTTATTTGACGATTATAGACATGTCTTGGTTCGTTATTAATCGCTTGCAGTCGGAAAATGTAGCACGACTAATTTCAGAATTATGGCAACCTGCTAAACATTCATTTTCCTCGACTGTACATACAGTAGGTATTACACGTTACAAGCAGCAAGACATGAAATTATAATGTATACAAATAGATAAGTCTTCCGATTTCACCGTTTTAAAAAGGATATTGTGTGACGCAATCTCAAACGAACTGACCGGGTCATTCAACTGAAGTGTTACAATACGAAAAGCGCGAGTTCACACTACGACTGAGTGCTCCCGAGGGCATACCCGCCGTGATTCTCTACTTTGCTACACGTATGTTATGAAACATAAATACAATTGTTCCGTAAAGGAAAAATAAATACGGAAAAAGATTTGTTGCGTAGTGCGGTTATAGCGAGCGGCTAATATCATTTCGGCACATTATTTATAGGTTGTCTATGTCTAAACAAAACCGTATTATGCTATTGTACGCACGTAATGACATTGCTGCGTGGATTATTATATCTGCGTATTTGTCATGAAATGATCTTATGAAAGAAGTAAAATTTATATATACCAATCGTCAGTAGAATAAAAAAAGTAAACAAACCTAAAAACTTGCATTATTCCATAATCACGAATTTTTAGAACACAATTTAATCTTTGTTTTATTACGAACTTAAAATCTTAGACCTTTAGTTTTAGTCCACATACCTAAATTCGTTGTTTATATTATTGATGTTTATTAGTAATAACGTAAAAATATATCTGCGAACGTGTTTCACAATATTTGTATCAAAGACGTCAAATGTTATGGAAAGTCAGCCATAAGTATTTGTTTATTTTTTTGTTACCCTACCTACCTACCTACCTACTGACTTATTGGTATACCTATATGTATTTTATGTCAAGTTGTTTCCCATAAGGCTTAATAAATTACAATTATGCACGTTGGCACCTACAAAAGAAACGTAAATAAATATACGTAATTTAGGGAGAACAAGACTATCATTCTGAAATTTAAGTTTTTGCTTTAATTAATTAAGGTTTACTAAAGTTATTTCTATGTATGAGAAAATTATATCGTGAGCAAGTTAATGAAGACCAGAGAGTGACGGTCATAATATTTCGTCAAGTTGAAGTGAATGAAGCTCATTTTACAAGGATTGAGTTAAGCGGAGGACAGAAATAAGAGCAATTTTACAGTTTCAGATTGTCTGTCATGAAAAGATGACAGACAATCGAGCCAAGTTGAGCTACGAACAAAACCGTCGATAAAAAAATACAAATGATCAGCTGTTTTTAAACACGTACCTTTACTTAGAGTTACAAACACGTGATTTTGATTAAGATACTTATTCTCATAATATTTTATATAGGTACAATTACGACATAAATTTTAATAATCTACACGAATTTATATTACTTACCTATGATCGTCAATATAATTATTGACTGACATCACACAATTAAATCAGTTGATAAAAAGAGAGATTCAGTGTCAAAACAAAATAAGTAAGGAACGACAGCGCAATAAAAAATCCGCTAACCTATTTCTGTAGTAGGTACCTACTCGCTGATCTGTCATACGCTTTATAGTCGTTAAACAAAAATAAAGAATTTTTTATTCATATTTTTAAATTGTCCCTACCTAAATTTATTTTAATTGTTCATCTATTGTGCAACTGAACTTCTGTTTCATTTGTGGAGACGTGCAAGAATATTGTACGTATTGTTTACAAAATAGACTGCGTACTTGTCTGACCTAAGTGTTCTAGGAGCTCCCATTTTGGTTTTTTACGATGGCTTGAACACTTTAAGGGCTGCCCGTTAGTGGCGAGGGTAACATCGTAAAATTATTTATTTATACGACCCAATTTCACCGGTATGCTAGTCGACAAAGTATTTTCGATCCTTATCAATGCCGAATCAAGGGTCAGTGCTTCAGCGCACACGTTGGATGGTGTTATGCATTTCATTTAATTAAAAAAATAATGACAAATATTACGTGCACTTTTGTTTTAATACAAAAAAATATTATTATTAATAATTTGTATTGTAATGTTTTTTTTTGTATTGTAACATCTTGTTTACCTACCAAACAGAGGCAGCAAAATTATCTGACACCGATTATAGAGCATCGATAAAATTGCATATAACTTATTTTTGTGTTTTATTGTGCAAGGTACTTTAAAACGTGAGTAAGGATTGATTCATGAATGGGAACAGTAGGAATTGGAGACGGGGGAGTTGGTAAATGTAGACCATGTTCAATTTGTAAGTCCATTATGTATCGTATATATGATACTAATAAATATAATAAAATCAAAAAACGCTACGTTTGTACAATAGTCTCCTCAAATAAACCCATTTAATTCGAATGCGTAAATGTCGATTTAAATAATTTCCCCATCTGACCCCATCAATTCTTTATTGACTTCAAAGTACCTTACGAGGTGAGATGGAATTTTATGTCACTGTATTAATTATTAGGTATCATATACAATTATAAAATCCCACGACAGTAAAATTACTGTTAGAAAACTAAAATTCAAACATCTGAATTATTATGCGTAATAACAATATAAAATTGGTAGGCAATTAAAATATTCTTACCTGCACATCATTTTCAAGCCACATATTTAAATATTATTTAATTTATTTAAAGCAAATCCCATATTTATGTAATTTTATTAAAGCAAAAAAGAAACCATCAAATATAAGGCGTTTTTTTTTTCTACAACTCCTGCTACACGTTAATTATTTGCCTTCGCCATGAAGTAGTACCTAAAGCAAAACAAAAAAGTTGCTATTTAAATGAAAAACAAATATTAACATTAATACGTAATGGACGGTTTATCTTTACCGTTAATAATATTTTAAATTAAAACCATGTTTAAAATAAAAAGCTTTTGCATAAAGCTCTTCACTAACAAGCCTTATAATGAGCCGTAACGTTCGATCGCTAACTTGAAAATGGCTAGGTAAGCTTTCGTGTTTTAACGTTAACCTATATTTGTGTTCAGATTATTAGTCTGACGTCTTACTTGTATATACTGAATATAGGTCTCTTTAGTATGTCCAATTAGTACTAAGTACGGCACGCCAAAAACATCTTAGTTATGTAGACTAGTACTTACTTAGTAGTATTAAACGTTTGCAGCACTGATCCCGACAGTTCACAACAACAAATATAGGAATGCTTAAATTTTTTACAACTATCGGAGAATGGTTTTATTCTACCTAGTGGCAACAAAGCGCCGATTATAGCTATAAACATATAATGTTTCTTATTGCATTGTATAGTATAGTTAAATCATAGTTTAAATATCACCATGTCATTTCATACCCCATTCTCTTTTAGTTGGTCCATAACACAACTAGATAAGTTTAATGTCGTTATTGCCTATGTCTTTACTACAATGCCAATGTAGATTAATTACAGGGGATTCATATCTATTAATAAAGCTCTCAGGGTATTATGTTAATTAAGCTTAAATGCAATAAATGAAAATCATATAATTATGTTCTTTTATTCAATAATAAATTTCAATTAAATATGCGTGTGATAAACATGAAAGACTCAATAAAAATCCTTATCAAATGAGCACTCATCGCCTATATGGTATACCGCGGTATGAATAAAATTACAGCGCATATTAATTTCTCTTTAAGGCACTGAGCTTCCTTAGAGTCCGCATATTTTCACGCAAAGCATTCGTTGCCATGATGTATGACGCTTCTTTAAGCAAATGAAGTAATGAATATTCATAAAATAAAAGCCTGCGAAATTGAGTGTTCTGCTACGCTTTCATTCATGTAGGCGTCTTCGCAAATAGCTACATGTCGTGACATTAGCGCGGTGGGGATGTGATAATTAATTGATTGTGTTACTGTTGGCGGATGTTTGTAAGGATTTTGACACGTAGAGGATGTTAGTGGTACTAATGTTGAGAAACT
This sequence comes from Thaumatotibia leucotreta, assembly GCA_025490895.1. Classification (NCBI taxonomy): domain Eukaryota; kingdom Metazoa; phylum Arthropoda; class Insecta; order Lepidoptera; family Tortricidae; genus Thaumatotibia; species Thaumatotibia leucotreta. The sequence goes on from JALPQI010018514.1 coordinate 7,286, forward strand.
TAATAATGTACATGGGTACATACTATCAGAACTTGAGAGGAGAACTATTTTTATTCAAGTTAAACACACATCGTCAGCCTATCTCAGTCCACTGCTCAACGTAGGCCTCTCCCACTAAAGTAGAGGCATCGTAAGAAGTCGTTTTTGACAGCTCACAATAGTGTTGTGAAACGCTCGATTTTATCGTCGTAAAATTTTCAGTCAAGTGCGAAAGGGCGTTAGATCTGGTAGGTACTTGCCATTAAAAAAGTGTTATGTAATCCGAATATCCGAATTAAAAAGTGTTTAGTAATCTTACTTAGAATCATTAGCAGGCATCGAAATTTTGGTGCCGGAGACGTCATAATGACGTAAAGTCGCATTTAGGTAGGATTTTTTATAGGACGGATAGGACGTGACCTCTAAGCAAAATTCATAGCATCCACAACCTCTGTTAGCGAGAGCCTCCGTAAGTGGGATTACGTTTTACTTGAACCTGATTCATTCAGGGCCAAGGACTCAACGTATGGGTCATGATTCAACGCTTCCGCATGGCCGTGACTCGCATGCGAGTCATCAGTACATTCTAAATAAAATAAAAACTAAACATATATTGACACAATTATGTTTGTGTGATTGAATCTAACAACCACTTTCACAAATTACGTTTAGTCAGAAAATGATGAGTACGATTTTTTAAATGAAAATGGGGTTACTGTTATACGAAAAATAAAATTACAGGTACGTGATTTTACAACAATTTTGACATTTTTCGGGTTGTCAAGTTCAACACAGTCTGTAAAGCCGCGTATCCACCGGGCACACGGGCTGACGAAATTGAGTTAAGTATACCGTTCGACTGCAAATTTCCTGCTCTATCGAACGGTGTATATAAAATATTGATATCTAGAAAAAAATGTCGAATACGTTAACAAAAACTTTGCCATTTTATTAGGTTTCTACTTTTTTTATTAACTTATGTAAAGGTTTCCAAAAATCATAGACAATATTTTAACGTAAGTACGAATTTGTAAGTACAAAACATGTCTTTCCTAATGTACTCACCATATTTTTATAAACGTCACTGCTGTAAGCGCCGTCTGCATTGTATGGCTCATAAGCAATTCGGTTTCAATTTGTGCGTTACACTAAATTCCGAATTTCCACTTTTGATGATTTTCATTGATTTGTTAACGTATCTCCAAATTTTTTTGAAAATATTTAACGTAAACACCAGCCATTTCCTGAACTATAAGTGTGGTCGCAGTTAGTAACTGTCTATCAAATAGACCTCTCAAAAATAAAACAAACAAGATAAACATCATTTCAATAGGATAATTAACTAAAAAGATACATCTTACTTTATAAATGTCCATTTCGTTTTATGGCCCTCCTGAAAAGTCGTCATTTGGTGGTTACATTAATTCATATTACAACTGACGATATGTGCGTACCTACTATTATAGCAATTATTCGTACCTCCATAAAAAAAGGTTTACTTATTTATTTCGATTGACGTATCGGTAAATTGCAGCAACAGTAGTAACATCACTATTCCGTACAGGCAACAATGAAGTTTGACATTTGCTCCATTATACTATCTGTGAACATTTACAGAATTTCATGTGCAAACAAACGTCAAAAACGACTTCTTACGATGCCTCTACTTTAACTATGCGTGAAAACACCATGAGGTAATGCCCATAACCCCAACCCTGGGCAATCGGGTTGGCGAACGCAGTAATGTGTTCATTATGATGACGCTGCTGTCCATTTTTTTTTTTTTTTTTCCGCATGCATGGCTTTCACTCCTTGCCAATGGTAGCAAGGTGGATTTTGCCATGTCGAGTTGTAGACTTTTGGAGAAGTTTGGAGAATGTTCGGTAAAATTTTGGTTTTGTGGAAGAATAGGCTGGAAACCTAAAACAAATACGTATTATGGACAACACAAACAAACAAACACACAAAAGACGAACACGAGTATTAATGAAAAAGAGCGGGAAGCGGATGACAGTTAGGCAAGCAACAAAGCGGATGAATCACTAAAAAAAAAGGGTTATCCCAATGTCTGAAGCTGAAATACAGTTTTAGTTATTAATTAACAAAATAGTGTGCATTATGCAGATAGATATACGGTTGTGGAAATCAAAGTTTAATGTTATGATTTTGAATATATTTTATGAGAATGGCAGTTAGGGGAGGGTCCATTAAAGATAGAAACGAGTTGAAATCAATAGGACGCGGAATATGGTCAGGCAATACATCATAGAGTGAATAGTTAAACCTCGGACAGGAGAAGAAAATGTGGTCAACAGTTCCCTCGTCAAGTCCACACTCACAGAGGGAGCTATCCCGCACCCTGATTTTTGCAAGGAATACCGGCGTACACACCGGACCGAGGCGTAAACGACAGATTGTAGATGTGCTGCTGTCCATTATCAATCCTTAATAAATGAAGTATGACACTTCAATGCCTTAGTCGATTCTTACTATACCCGCGAGAAGAGTTAGGTTGGTGACGTATGTGTTCTTATTGCCGTCACCACGCGGCGGGGGGTAAGTACAGTGTAGTGCAATTATTAATGTCACCATTATACATATTATAGACAGTAGTACCTCCAGTTCTAACCACATTTCATTCGTTTTATTTCATTCCAGCTAGAAACTCGTATGAACTTGTTTTTTTAAACAAAGTGTAAAACACATATTTATTTTATTATTTAGTGAAGTGGCTTTAAACAAGTTAAAAACGTACTCCACAATCGTACTTGTGACGTAGGTAGGTACTATAAAATATTTATATATTTCTCAATCTGTCAGGGCAGCAAAAAAGTAGGTATATCGCTAAAATCCCTCAGTTTACAAACCGTTTTTTAACCGCTTAAAATGTGCGAAAGCATTGTCAATGTAATAAAGTCATGTTGATGATCTTGCATCAAAAATTTACATAATTCTGGAATACGTTTATAAAAGCGGAAAACGTTAATTTTCCGTAAAACTATTTCAGCTTACGTGGACAACACAATAATCTCATCATAATAATATTGTCTACTCATGAAACATAATTACGTAACTAAATGTAATTTATCTCCACAAATCAGATAATCAGAAACCCATTACTGTAGCAAATTATTATCATTTCTCTCTGGATGATAGGTAAAAAGCGCCCGGTAAATGTGATGATTCCTCTTCCATTAGCCATCAGCGATTCGTTCTCGGACACGCGATGTCAGCATTATCTAAGAACTCGTTTTTGTTTAGATTTTTCTGCGCCGAATTTTCGCTGAGTGTTTGTTATATGCCATTATATTAACACTCCAGTGATAAGTGCAATTTATTCGGCGAAATTGCCTACTCGAGGTATTGTAATTATTAAATTGTGTATCATATAATATTAAAATTTACGCTGAGTGGTTATTACACTATAATTGAGAGAGAGATTTGATATTAAATTTTGCGGCTTAAAATGGCACTTGAAATGTTACTTATATTTTTAGTGTCTTAAATTGCGTGTTATTAGATAAAATCATATCTAATGTTTATCACTCGACTTTTTGTGAAATTGATGATGCAACAATATTAATTTCATTTGATACAATGAAAAAAAAAAGAAGAGTTTTAACTATTTTGGAAAAAATGTGAGAGGTTGGTGTTTAATATCTTCAATAAGCTATTCAAAATTAATATTCCTGCTCTAAGACAATATATATTATTTTATCCACCGGGATTCTCCTACAGCTGCCTTAGCAGCAAGCAGGTTATAATTTTTAGTTTTGGAATTCTATGCTTACACAAATAATTTCTGGGATATTCTTTAACAAAAGGGGGATTGTAACTTCAACTATAACTAATGTTACAATTCCGTGTTGACTTCGATATGCCTACAGTTAACTTTCCGGAAGTCTGAAAAAGAATATTAACACTTTTCATTTGAACATATCATTTTGAAATTCTTTAATCGTACAATGACCAGTTTTTACTACTATTTAATACACACACAAACATTATCAACATATTCATTATACATATTGCGAAACTACAAATCAAATTATTTATTAACTAAAATATTTTGATTTGTACTTTTAATTTTTCTCCAGTAGTCACACTACTTAATACTATATAAATTATAAATATTAGATGTCATATACCAAAGAAAAACGACCAAGATCACCTATGTCCAAGGTGGGGATCGAACCCACGTACTCAGCTTTCGCGGCTGATGCCTGTACCCCTGTACTGTGTGTTTTTTTTTGGTATATGACATCTAATATTTATAATTTATATTCATTATAATTTAGGTAAATATTTAGATTAATTTTAAAAGTCAAAATGTTTTTTATCTACTCATTCGTTTTTTTATAGAAACATTTAAACCTCCATTACGATGGAAGCGCATTAAGCAATTAAGCATGATTTCAATATTGTGTCAGTAATGCGTCTGTGTAGCGTACTGAAAATAAACTAAAAGCAACGGCAGGAAATGCAGAGTGTACTTATAAATACTGATTAATTTTATGTCGGCGGCGGCCGCGAGGATCCTCTACAGAGCGCGGGATAAACCCAGGAATTAGTGAGTTTTCTGAATGTATCAGTTACATAATTTTTATCTTTATTTTTAATTAATACTGTACGCAGTAGTGTAACCATTTGAGTGTCCTCAGTTTTCATTTCAACTCACGTTTCAAGTTTATTTCCATGTTTTTAAACTGGCTTTGCGGTTATTATTGCATGCGCTGACGTATTGGAATTGCTTAGTGGGGTAGCGTGCGTCATCCTTTACTTTGTTTGTTCCTATTAACGCATGCCATAATCTCATTTCTTATGATTTATCGCATGCCTTTAATTAGTTTTCATGCTAAGAATAAGTTATTTGTGCCCTAATTCGAATAAATAACGTGTTTGACGTACAATTCAAAATATACTAGCTTTTTAGCGTAGTTACAAATAAGGCATAATTCCTCAGGCCTAGGTCCTAAAAATCTACCTTTGCTTGTACTTAAAGGCGCCGACAATTAATAACAAAAAAATATATATATAGCGGCACATAAAAAAAACATGGCAAAAATGAAAATATTGAAACTATCCTTAATTCTAATTGTGTTATCAGAATACTGCTAAATCGATGTGTTACTTTACTTCCTCAAATCCCACCTAAGTGCTGGAATATGGATATTTCATTGGACGGTAAATTGTTCGCAATATCTATTAGCAGCGATTTCAGAGATGTGCGGTTCCCAATAATATTTTCAATACTCCCAATTATTTCTACGAGTAAATTACCATTTGGGAATTTTCGTTAGTAACACTGTACTGGAAAAATACTTACCTAGGGACAACATATGCCTTGTACCTATATTCATTGTTGCTATGATTTTATACCATAACGTAAAAGTAGCCAAAACTAGCAAGTATCACGCGTTGCATGTAAAAGTTGTAATTGCAAAGCTGATACATTTTCCTGAGATATCAGAACTGAACACGCAATGTCATGTGAGGAGTTCCTTCACAGAGGTCAGTTTTACTATCTCGTTATTTTGTCTAGACGTGCTGTTCCGAGAAAATCATCTATATCCGGCAAACGGAATTAAAACTCAAAGCAACATATAATATATATTTTAGAACTTATGAGTTCTAAATTATATATATTTTGCTAACAGCTAACAGTTTTAACACTTTTATATATCTACGTCAAAATAAGGAACTATCATTATGTGAATTCTCATAATTTATTGGAGAATTATTTTTATTTATATCGTGGTTAAATTATACAGTGATGATTATTATGTTGGCTTACTTTATTTATTTCCTATAGCATATAATACAAATTATTATAGCGAAGTTGTCGAATCTAGTTTGATTATAATCGTGGTTTTATATTATCTTACAGTTTTAACGAAAACGAAATATGCATTATTGTGCAATACGATGAGCGATAAGTCACGTGACCATAATAATGTATGGTCACATGACTTTTCGTTCTACTTAATCCATCATTGTCGTACATTTTTTACTTAGGTATCGCTTATCCTATACGATTGCAGATTCTGGACACATACTAATGATGTAACTACAAAAGTAAAAGAAGCTAACTGAACACCTAAGTCCTGTTTCAATTCCCCAAAACTCCAAATTGAAACAAACGAGATCTACTCCAATTAACATTCACCTACGTTTTTGTTTAGTTAGCACAAGTTGATTCCCTCGGCGCCGCAATTGTTTTCAGTGTTATCTCGATGGGCCCAAAGTTGCACCGACAGAGCTCGTCGTAATATGCTTAAGTGAACGATGTTTCCCTGGCGAATTTACAGATATACAGTTTGATGTACTAGTCAAGTATTTTATTTGTTTTTTTTGTGGGAATTAAGGTCGATAGGCGGTTGAGAGGAGCTACAAAGTTTTGCTTTTAAATCAAATTGGGCTGGACAGGTATCTTGTATTCATTGGGACTGCGCTAGACAGTCACTGAGAATCTGTGACAGGTTTATAAACTAAGTAATTTTAGAACTTTAAGCACCAATATATCTTGGGTCAGGCCGATAACACACGAAGTTAAACAAATGGTACCTATACCATTCTTCATTCTTTCCATAGCATTTGACGTTTTTGACACTTCGTCGATAATCGTGAAACACGACGTTCGCAGATATATTTTTACGGTAATAAATATCATATCAATAATGTTAACAAAAAATGTATGTGACCTTCAGGTTTAAGGTTTTAAGTTGGTTGCAAAAACAAGATTGTGTTCTGAAATGGCGTGATATAGAAATAATGCAAATTTTCTGGTTTGTTTACATTTTTTTACTTTCAACTGACGAATGGTATAGGGTCAAAAACAAAATAATAATCAAAAATGTATGGAATTATATAACCCCATGCCCCATGCAAGTTGGCTAATCCGAGTCAACCGAAACGAAGAAAGGCGGTTCTAAACATTTATTTATGAAAAATGAAGCAAACAAACTTGCCTGGTGGTAAGATTTGACGACTTTCTGAGTTGTTGGTAGTAGGTGCCTAGCACGAGAGTACAAAATCTTGCATTTACATAGTTATATACCAAGCGCTGTATAATTTACTTGGTGTTTGATAAATGAAACCTACGTGAACATATTGCGAAAGTACAAATCAAATTAATTGTTAACTAAATATTTTGATTTGTACTTTTAATTTTTCTCCAGTAGTCACACTACTTAATACTATATAAATTATAAATATTACATGTCATATACCAAAGAAAAACGACCAAGATCACCTATGTCCGAGGTGGGGATCGAACCCACGTACTCAGCTTTCGCGGCTGATGCCTGTACCCCTCGGCCACTCGGTCTTAGCAACCACCGGTCAAATTTCTCGGGTATCAAAGGCGCCTAGCCTTGTAAGGGATTACATATACCCGAGAAATTTGACCGGTGGTTGCTAAGACCGAGTGGCCGAGGGGTACAGGCATCAGCCGCGAAAGCTGAGTACGTGGGTTCGATCCCCACCTCGGACATAGGTGATCTTGGTCGTTTTTCTTTGGTATATGACATCTACCTAATATTTATAATTGAAACCTACGTCTTCATTATGATTCAAAATTGAATACCATCATAATCAAAAAGCTCAAAAATATTACTGCCACACGTAATCCCAAATTGAGCAATACCCTTATAGTACCTAGTAGTGTAAACTGCGTTTAATAATTCACTTTATTTTTAATTCACCTGGCTTGGCGGGTAAATTAATTGACATGTCCGGCTTTCTGCCGCGGCCTGGCCATTCCATTAGCTCTACGGGCATGGCTACCACGTGGTTAACACTATCAAAATAGGTTTCGATGTAAATTCCAGTTTTAAAACATATGATCCTGATTTGACCAGGTAGGCGATTTTTGAGATCAATCGAAATCAGCACGGCAAGCACATCATGGGCGCGGGACGACAAAAACGGCGACATAGAGTTTTCTCGAGCTATGTCACGAATTGGTAGCACAACATGTGCGCGAGATAACGCTGACTCGCGATGATCTATCAAAGCGACATAATTATTTCGCTTGAAAGTCCCACGCGAGATATCCTCAAAATTCGTAGCACAAGTGTACCTTGAGCGATAAAATACATTGCGTTTTAATGTCAAAATGCGACAAATTGTCTTCGAGGTGTGAAGGTGGCGAGAAAGTCGAGAAACACATAAAGTTCGTTACCGATTGCAAATTTAGGCTTTCAGTCGAATTATTATTGTAGCTATGAGTTATGTATTGGTAGTTATGAATAATCTGTTTTAGTACATGCGTTATAAGGCATTATTTAATGTTTTAATATTAACAAACTTCGTTTCATTACCGACCCTACAGTCGATACCGTAAGGTCTGAAGACCCATGGAGGTTCAGTAGAGAATCAAATGCTAGTAATATTTTCAAAAGTAACGGTTGTAAAGAAGAAGTATTAACGTACCTACCAATGCTAATAGCTATTGAATAGAAGTATCTAAGGGCAAGATGCATAATAGTATTAATTGTGACAGCGATGTTCTATGTAGTATATCGTACAATTACGCAGCTATATTTTACAAGTACAATATAATTAGGAAAAGCGGCATTTGTACACATAATCTATATAGGAAAAGGTAGATCAGCCTCTATTAGTTCACGGCTGCATGGGCAATGTCCTTTCCTTAGCCTATGCGCATGGACGCATTAGGAGGTTAATATATACCCATAATCGGGAGTAGTTTGTCCACTATGATGATGCTGCTGCCCATCATAGTGGACACACTACTCACACTACTACCCATTGATAAATAAATACGCAATGACACTTCAATCCTTTAACCGACTCTTACGACACCAACGGGAAGAGTTGGGGTGGTGACAAATGTAATCTTACTACCGTCTCCACACGGCTAATAACTAGTATTTTAAACAAATAAAAATATATATAATAAATAATCCAGTATGTATTTATTACAAAAAATGTATTTATTATAATAACATGTATTAAATACTCAATGTAACAAATATTTGTATCGTAAAGAACAGTTGAGCCAAACAAGTTTACAATCACAAATATATTAATAATTTAATTAGGTAATAAACGCCTGTAATTTCTGCTCTATTATAGACGATCGTCTGAATTGAATGGACACTTTAATACTTTGCCGCGGGAGTTCGCGTCCACGGCGTTATATTTCTTCCACTATGCGAAATGTGATTTACTAACATAAATTTTAACAACATGAAACCTCATAAATATAGTGAAAAAATATCATACACCCGTGGGCTCTAACTTCAACGATATGCTTTAAAACCACCCAACCAAACGCAGGTTGTGCCACGAGCTTGGGCGCCAAGCGTACTCTTGTTGTTCACGACGAGCTGCAGAGCGCGACCCGGTAGCCGCTTTTATGGCTGTTGTGGAATCCGATTTGCTGATTGATTCTTCAGTTTGCGCCATATCTTTAAACAGTATGAATAATTGATAAATACCATGCTTTATTGACAGCTTCGCAAAAATAACCTGTAGATCAAATAAATAAGTATGATTTTTAATATACATAATACTATCAGACGCGATGTATGTAACTTAAGGTGTTACTTTTCTTGACCATACTTGACCTTAATAATTAAGTTGGTATATGTAGGATATCCGATATATCAACTTCTTTTAGGTCATAGGTATATTGTCTTGGAACTTGGAGGATGGATTAAGGAGGCGGGTATCGGGCACGAAAACGAAACCCTCATATTTCCATCATAAATTTAAATGATTTGTACAAGCTTTAATCGAAATACCTGCTGGTAATTCGAAGACCCCATATATTTATTTTTTGGAGTTTGACCTAATATAGGTACCTACTTCATCTTTTCCGGATCCACATTCTCCCTCTGGAAACTATGGGTTTAGTTCAACGACATCTTGCTTTGTATTATTATTGGGCTCCGATTACTGAAATAGAATTCATAACATAAAT
>JALPQI010018515.1:0-23876 GCA_025490895.1 Thaumatotibia leucotreta
TGAAATATCAAACAAATTATTGGGATTCTGGGACAGAATGGGAGAGTACATTGTAAGTCTTACTCTAAGAAACTGTGATATTTGTGAAAAGGTGTTTGTATACATATTGCAAAAATGTACAAATTTAGAATCATTGACCATCCAAAGTTGTAGAGAGCTATTTATGTCAGGAAGATTATTAGAAGGAAAAACTGAAGGACTTTTAACAGATAGTCTTGAAAACCTGAAAGTTCTTAGCTTATGCGGCAATCAGTACCTCACTGATGCTCTGTTTAACAGATTTGTGACCGCAGCACCAGCCCTTGAGGAACTCAACCTCTCGGCATGTTCTCTGCAATTCCACTTAGGCTTGGTCAAAAAATTTTACTCAGCAGGGACAGATATAACGCTGAATCCATCTGAAAGTGTACTGACCTTTTATTTTGTACATCAATTTATTACTTCAAGAGCAAGAAATATCAAAAAACTTCTTTTTTCTAATACTCTCATTGATGGAACAGCTCTTAAGTCACTTTCAGAAACTCCTGATCTCAACTTACAATCACTTGAAGTGAGATCATGTGACCAGCTTACAAATACTGGAATCTTGGCCCTAACAACTCATCAAACCTCTTTGAGAGAGCTGGATGTAAGTTTATGTAGCAGAGTTACAGATCAGTCACTTGTACACATTTGTAAAAATCTAGTCAACTTGAAATATCTCAATGTTCAGAGATGTCGAGCAGTCACAGACTTGGGAGTATCAGAACTGTACCGATTAAAGAAACTGAAGTCATTGAATGTATCTGAATGTGAACTAATAACCAAAGAGGGATTAAGAAAAGGTATTTGTGCTGAGGAAAATAATTTGTTAGAAGAATTAGACATACATTCATTGAATTTAGATCAGACTGGTCTTATTATGGTTTTAGAAAAATTACCTAAACTTCGTTCATTGGATATAAGTTACTGTTTCAATGCAGTTACTGATACTTCAGTTCAAGTGATATTTAAAAATCAAGTATTATTACAAAGTTTGAAAATGAGCTACTGTGATAAAGTGTCTGATGTTGGTTTGACTGGCATGGGAAAATTAGAGTCTGAGGGTGAAAATGATGGACCTATAATGTCGAGTTATGATAACAGCAATACACACCAAAGAATTTCTCTTGGATCCAGAGCTGAAGAAGAAATAGTTCGAGATGCTAAAAGAAAAATGGATGTTATGAGGATGTGTGAAAAAATAAATACAGACACTTTCACAGGTTACTCCCTGGCACGTTTGAGGAATCTTCAAGTATTAGATATCAGTGCCTGCAACAGGATTACAGATGTTGGCCTTACATATGCTTTTAACTTTAAGGAATTGGGTATTTTGAATTTGAGTAGATGTCAGCAGATTACCCATGAAGGAGTAGTACATTTAGTTGAAAACTGTCCCAGTATTGAACACTTCAATTTGATTGATTGTTTTAATTTGAGTGATGAAGCAGTAACAGAAATTGTGAAGGGTTTACAACGACTGCAAACATTGGAACTGAAGGTATGAGAAAGCATGTTTTATTTAATCTTAGAGTTTATTTGTTTTCTGTTAAATTTAAGGAAAGCTCATTTGGATGGAATATAATTTATTTCTCTAAGAAACTAGTGTCTTAACTCTTACTGTTATTGAGTTATTAAAAAAATAAACTTAATTTCTGGACACTTAGCTATTTAATTGGAACCCTAGGCCATTCCAGAACCATGTCAAAATAACAAATAGTAAGAAATTTATAACAATCTGATTATTTGATTAACCTATAATGTTACTTTGACATGGTTCCTGAGTGGATTAGGGCTCCAATTGGTTGACTGTTCTTATTTTGACATGTGCTGCCACTCACCTGAGAAGAACTTTTTCTCAAACATGCAATGAAATGTTGTAGTTACATGCCTAAAAAGTGGCCGGGAAGTACCTCGTTGCCGGCCTAGGCCGGCAAGTGCCTCTTTTTTAATTTTCATTTGACATAGGGTTGTGACCTGGCATCTTGGTTTTTAGCCAATAATTATCTGTAAGTAATATTATTATAAAAAAAATGTTTAAATTATATAATTTAAAATAAATGTACAATAACTACTCAAAATAATATTTAAAAAGCAGTATTATACAGCGCGATCTGTCGGCCCCGATCACCGCATGCGATTAATTGGACCCAACCGACCGCGTCGTCTAATACCGCTTTTTAAAAGTAAAAATTTGCAACTTTCATACAGGTCAATCTTAAAAAAAAAGATGTGTCGGTGTCTTATTTGACTTTTGACTTTTGAAGATACATTTTTTTGTTTCATTTCATTGCATGTTTGAGAAAAGCATTATACATACCTCGGCCATGAAGTGACGGGTTGCCGTCCGAATACTATCCGGCCTCGCTTCGCTCGGCCGTCTACATATATTCGGCCGGCAACCAGTCACTTCCCGGCCTCGGTAGTAATGTACTATTATGTCGTTCTCTGTAGTTCTCTCATACTCAGCATTTCATTTATTATTATGTAGGTACGTGTACAGTATATTTTTTTTATTTAACTAAAGACGATATATTTACCAGGCAACTTTTATTAATGTCCCAAGTAACCCGTCCAGTTTACCAGATTGATAAAAAAAACCGGCAAGTGCGAGTCGGACTCGCGCGTGAAGGTTTCGGTACCACTATCAAAGTAATCATTAAAAAAATACAGTTAAATCAACCTACCTATCTAAAAAACTAAGAGATAATTTAATCAGACCAAAAATTGTTTAGATAACTTTTACTTCAAATTAGAGTAACAAAATTATCAGTACGTAGGATGCCCTGAAAACGGGAATTTAATACTTAGGAACGTATATTTGACATGTGTTATACCTCTTTTCTCCAATATGCTCGGAAATGTTCGCATTAATGTAGCAAAAACGAAACGCGAAGTACCTTCTTATGTACCAGCTCAAATTAAAAAAAAAGATTTTCATTATTGTACAGTTTTTGCGGCCGCGAAATTGTACTAAAATCCATTAATGTATTGTTTTTTACTTCTTAAAAACTACTTTTGGACTTTGAAAAAAATGCATACAGCCAAATTCTAAAGCCACGACCAAACGCCTGGTCTGGATAGAGCGAGAGACGGCGATCAAATCTATGGCCGTCTCGTTCTATCATGAGTTACAAACGCCTCGGTGTGTCAGGTCGTGTAGGTACGGTTTAATGAAACCATAGATATCGTTACTATTTTTTATGAACGACCATGCATTAAAAAAAAGTTTAGGCGGGAATCATAAGAGATTTTTTCTTTTCAATTGTTATTCAATTTGCAAGAAGAATTACTTAATCGATTGTAATAAATTTTGTTTTATTTCCTTGCATGTTTGGAGAAAAGTCCTATATGTGCCTCGGACGGAAATAGAATTTCGTGGATTCGTATGTAATTGTCGGCCTCAGCTTCGCTTCGTCCGACAAAAAATACTCATCCACGAAATTCGCTTTCCCGGCCTCTGCAATAATGTACTATTCTTACAAGCATAGTCTCATTATTCGAAAACACTGGCCACTTAGAAAAAAAAAACAATGTCCGATTTTCAATTGTTTTTTTAAAGTCGTTGAGTCGCTGGTGAAAATGGAGCTGTCCCGCGAAAGTTTTAGAGCAATGATTTATTATGACTTTAAAAGTGGATATCAATTTTCGCTAATTATAATTGAAGATAATATTCAACCTAAATTATTAATAGAGGAAAAAGCCATTAATTAACACAACAACAATGTGGAGACCGATTAACTATTGCTTTTAGTAGTGAAGCACCTTCAAAGACGACCATATACAGGTGGTATTCGGAATTCCAACGTGGCCGTGTGTCTCTTGCGGATGACGTATACGTGAGGGTCGACCGAAAACGGCCGTTACCGATCAAAACATCGATGTTGTTCGCCAACTGATAAAGGAAGATAGGCATGTTACATATCGGGAGATTCAGGAGACTTTAGGCATTGGAATGAGTCAGGTACAAGTTATTTTACAACAAGAGTTGGGCGTGCGGAAGTTATTTTCCCGGTGGATTCCTCACTTGTTATCTGACGACCAGAAAACGGTACGTGTCAATTGGTGCCGCAAAACTTTAAAAAGATTTAATGGAGGAAGCTCAAATGCCGTTTTTAGTATTGTGTCAGGTGACGAATCATGGATTTACGCATATGAGCCTGAATCGAAAAACCAATCTCGAGTTTGGGTTTACGAAGACGAACCGAAGCCGACAAAAGTTGTTCGTTCTCGCAGCACGATCAAAAAAATGGTAGCCACGTTTGTCTCCTAATCGGGTCACGTGGCGACTATCGCTCTTGAAGATCGAAGAACTGTCAATGCCGATTGGTATATAGGCGTTTGTTTACCGATTGTTTTTGCTGAACTGCGAAAAACTAACCCTAACCGCCGTATTATACTACACCATGATAATGCCAGCCCTCACACCGCTCAGAAAACAGACGACTATCTGAAGGGCGAAAACGTCGAATTACTGGACCATCCTCCGTACAGCCCCGACCTAAGTCCCAACGATTTTTTTACTTTCCCGAAAATAAAGAATCGGTTGCGTGGTCAGCGTTTTCAGACCGCGGAAGAAGCAGTCGACGCTTATAAAATGGCCATTTTGTCAACCCCCACTTCAGACTTCAATAACTGTTTTAAAAACTGGTTTCAGAGAATGAAAAAGTGTATTAAACACAAAGGAGAATACTTTGAAAAACAATAAAAGTACTTTTATTTCATTAAAATGCGTATTTTTTCCGATTCCCGAAACTTTCAGGGCAACCTACGTACGAAATAATACCTACGGTGCGCAATGTAGAGCTACACAAGTACACACACTCAAGTTAAACGATCGTTGACAGCTAATTTAAAAAGCAGGCCTACCTACTACCGCGAAAATCGAAATTCCTAAATTTCGACGATTTTTCTCTGTCACTTAAACGAGGGCGTCATTAGAGTGAGAGAGACAAATCCTCGAAATTAACGAATTTCGTTTTTCGCGGTAGGGCCGCAGATGACATAACTGCCATATTAATATTGAGGTGGATTTAGACCAAACGAGCGAATGCTCATTCTATCCCCCACTCTACGAAATCAACGAATTTTAACGAATCACGTTTTGTGGGTGGGGGAGTGGGTGATAGAATTAGCGAATGCTCGTTTGGTCTAAATCCAGCTTTAACAATGTAGGTATACCTACATTGCTGCTCTGAAAATCTTAAAAAATTGTGTGGGGTCATAATTAAGTGTAACTTAAAAAAGACCGCGTAATCAATGATTATAGTAATGAATCTTATGCCTGGTTTAATTTATCGCCCGTATTAGATTTACACACGGTATACCTATAGATCACGGTGTTTTCACTTAGTTGAAGTAGTGAATTTGATGTACTCATGACGTCATCGGATATGCTTCCGGAAATTAACGTTAGAGGGCGTTGATATCAATTTCAAGATCTTGTGTTATCTGTACAGCCACTATTTTCTTTTCCGTTACGCGCAGTTAACAAAACTAAAGAAATGACAAAGTATTAGTTTTTTTTCATTACTTGGCTCTCAAAATATTTTTGTTTCATACATAGAGAAATGTAATATTAATTTAGCTATACTTGTATTTTTACTTTTGTCCAATTTGAATTCTTTAGCTACAAATATTTTAGATGCATTTAAAAAATATATTGAATGAACGGAATGTTTTTGCAAGGTCGGCCATAATTAAATTTTCGCTTTGGTTGTCTTCGATGCTTGAACTGGAAGTGCATCGAAACGATATTATTTTAGTGATTTCATACAACGACTGTGCTTGTTCTGGACTCCTATAATTGTGCTTTTCCATGTATGTACTGTACATGGATTGGATTTTTGTAAAAATGGTGCGATGCGGTTAAATGTGTTGTTTGCCTAATTGTGGTAAAATGCGTGAGCATTTTAATGTTACTCAAAACGCATATATATGCAAATTGGAAGCCATTCGCAAAAACCGTTTCAAGATGGAAATGTCCCACGAGCTCCGTTCGCCGACATTAGAAAACTGTGCAATGCGGCTACTGTTTTTTTAATTCAACTTCAATCAAACTGATAGCAAATAATATACAGATGCTTAATAAGTTAGTACCTAAAAACTTTATGGATAAGGCTAGTGTAAAAATAAAACTTGAAAGTGACATATTTTTTTTGTTTTATTGTTTCTCGATCCTAGTTCGGGCGAACAGAACTAGGTCACATAATGTGTGAACTTCTTCAGCTGATTCCAAATGAGAAATGCGTGGCAAGTTCACACTTGATGTGATCTGGTTTTGTTTGTCCATTATTTCAAAGGTTACCAATCTACAAAGCTATATATATACCTATACATATATATGTGTATATATATATATATATATATATATATATATATATATATATATATATATATATATATACATATGTATATATATATGAGAAAAGTTGCCGGGAATCATCAATAGATGGCGCTGCAAGCAAAAACCTTGACTGATAACTCTATACACTACTATTCAATATACTCTATGCTATAGATGTAAAACGTAACAAAATTAATATCAACCATTTAATTCCAGGGATGCAATCAACTGACAGATAAATCATTAGAGGCAGTACAGACATACTGTAGGAAGCTGAAGTACTTGGACGTCCAGGGGTGTCGCAACGTGTCCCAGGAGCTTGCCTGTTCGATTGGTGGCTCCATGCCCACCCTCCACACGGTGCTCATCTCCAAACCGGGACCCTACGTGGTCGACGGTGTCAAACAAAGATCTCCAGCACCTACCTTTTTGCCGGCACTCATGAGAAGATTCCGCTTACATTGATTAGATTTCTAAAGTATTATTTATTTTTAATCGTCAGGCAGAACTAATGTTTTTATACTTTTTATATAGGTTACAATAAAGCAGAAAATCAAATGGTCGATTTTTGTCATTAAATTTAATATTTATTCGAACTTCTGTGAATGTAGCTACGCGACTAAATTTACGCATTACGCCGCAAGGCTGGTTCCTGTGTCACGCGGATCGCCCGCGCGGAGCAAATATGTATTGAATCAATGGCGCGTTTCAGACTGGCGCAGTTTGAAACGCGCCATTGATTCAATACATATTTGCTCCGAGCCGAGAGATCCGTGCGGGCGGTCCGAGTGACGCAGAAACCAGCCTTGCCGAAATTTCTTCAAAGCTTTGATCTCATTCGTCATACCTATCTATGGTTGTATGACTCAACCTTGTGTATGAAATGTATGTAGGTATTTTGTACCGAAATATATTTTATGATACAACCCCTTAAACCATTATGAGAGGTTGAGTCACATAGCCAGCGCTGTGTTAAGTAAATATTTTCATATACAAGTACCTAATCAATTAATTTTTAAATCTATTTAGTGTCTACTCGTAAAGAGATGACTGTATGGCATTCATCAGTATGTACATTAGTATATATTAACACTTTCATTGCGGACGAGTGCTACGCGCTACGCTCGTAGCCGATCCCGTGATTTTTCCGCTTTGTAGCGAAAATTGACCTCCCACAGAGAACTCTCCTCGGTAGTTCCCCGCGCTCAAAGTGTTAACCCATTCATGGCCACGCTCCAACGCACGAACACATCCCGCCGGGCCACCATACAACGCGATTTTTGCTAAAACACTCGACTCAGCGTATGGGTCACGAGCCTGGCGCGTACGCTTAATAAAGTGCCGCTTTGAAACCGGCCAGCGGGACAATGCTATGCAACATTTTAAGTAACCATTTTTTTAAACCACAACTTGTATCACTATCAATGTTATCAGTGTTCAAGTAATAAATGAATAGGGCGCCGTCTACGTACATAGTCGCCGCCATTCATTGTTTTTGACTTGCGTAAGCAAATTTAGTGATTTTATAAACATACATCGTTATCGCGGGAGCAAATATAAATTTGTCAAAGAAGTAGTAAACAGAATGTCCATTTAGTAAAAAACGGAGTTTTCTGCCTACACATTATAAGCCTCCATCAGAAGTTCATCATAGCTAGCACGAAGTTTATTCTGCATAAGGATAATTAATCTTCCTTTACACTGTTAGTAAATAAAATCCTGAAATCGACATAATCATCTCAAACAAATATCCATGTTTTAATTGAGACTCTATTGACTATTAAAATATGCTGATCTTAAGTGATTTTCGACACACGACAAAAAGTTTTCTACTGTGTATCTACGGCGTCGTGCACTTAATCGTCATTTTAAACTGACAAAATATTCTTTCAGTTTCATATAAGGTCTTATGAAAACTAAAATTTCACTTCCTGCAAAATAGTTCTGATCCGCGAGTAACTATTTTGCTATTTTCCTTCGAGATATTTTAAAAAGCACTATTTCTATTTAGTTGTGGTTACAAAAAAATCATGGACAAAATTCTAAAGTGACTGACTGGGTGCCTGGGCAGTATTTCAACGATTTCAAAAAAGGAGGACATTCCCAATTCAAACGTTTTTTGTGTATGTATGTTCATCGATATCTCCGAGAATCGTGAACCGATTTTGAAATTTTCCATACATTTTTCGATCCTTTCATTCTTTTACCGACATACCAAATGTATAAAAATATCTCGACACTTTTTTTCTTTTACTATGATCAAAAGAGACCGAGGTTATGAGTGGAAATCTTACAAAAAATATATTTATAGAAATCTTTCGGGAGAACTCTCAATAAAATAGCCCACCTAGATGCCAATCTTTTTAAGTAAGTACTAATCAAGTCCATTTATATTCAATATAACTAATTATTCATTTTAAAGTCGTAGGTATAAACGTTTACTATACGAATGTCATTTCTGTTTTGACTGTTTTTCATAATCTTTCAGAACTGTCAAATCATATTTGCTCCCGCGATAACGATATATGTTTATAAAACTGTTGAGATGGCATGTTTTTGATACACAATGAAATTTTTTTTCTTATCTCTGCTACTTGCACGGCCTCTATAATAATTGTTTCTAAGAATTTAAACAAAGGTCGCGGCAATCCTTTATATCTTTACACGTGCAGTGCTTATTGGCAAACTTTTTAACGACTAAGTAGAAGGTACTTGCTTCACTATTACTTTGTCTTAAAAGTTTACACTGTAAAAGTTTTATTCCTCTTATCAAAAATATAAATCACATATTTATTGAAGTATGTAGGATATGTAAAATAAAACTATGAAAACGGATAAACTCGCGTATATTAATTAATTTTAACTTCATTCCGACGTTTCGAACACCACCATCATCCGCAGAACCCTGTAAAGTGTTCGAAACGTCGGAATGAAGTTAAAATTAGTTAATATACGCGAGTTTATCCGTTTTTCTAGTTTTATTTCATGTGTAATCCTCGCGGTAACCGAAGAAAATATTATGTATAATGTACTTATGACCTGGTCACATCTGTTTGCCGATAAGCACTGCATGTGCAAATCTATAAAGGATTGCGGCGACCTTTGTTTAAATTCTTAGAAACAATTATTATGGAGGCCGTGCAAGTAGCAGAGATAAGAAAAAAATGTCATTGTGTGTCAAAACCATGCCATCTCAACTGTTTTATAAACATATATCGTTATCGCGGGAGCAAATATGATTTGAAAGTTCTGAAAGATTATGAAAAACAGTCAAAACAGAAATGACATTCGTATAGTAATAATAATAATGAATAATTAATTTTATTGAATATAAATGGACTAGATTAGTACTTACTTGCTTATAATGTGTAGGCAGAAAACTCCGTTTTTTACTAAATGGACATTCTGTTTACTACTTCTTTGACAAATTTATATTTGCTCCCGCGATAACGATGTATGTTTATAATATAAAATCACTAAATTTGTTTACGCAGTCAAAAACAATGAATGGAGGCTACTTTGTAGACGGCGTCCTATTCGTTTATTACTTTCAAATTCCGGTAATACAAAGCCAACGTCTTAAAAATTGCAATCACTAAACATAGCACAGGAGGAGAGATAAAGTCGCCAACGAATAAATCGAGACTAAATTATATTTCCCATATTACTTCAAATTTTTTTAATAGGAGGAATGGGTTGAACTACGTCACGTCATTGACTTCTGGGAAAACTACTGCAACGTGCATATGCAAGATAACACCGCTGCTCGGTTGCATTTATTGTTTATTACCTAGGAGGGCGCTCGGACGGCCATTACCTTTGAAGTCTTTTATTTAGCAAACAACATGTTTTTGTCACACTAATATATATAATCGTTATATTCTTTTAATAAAATGGTTAACAACACTTTAATCTATCGTTACTTAAAAGCAATGTCGTTATCAAAGACACACACTGTATAATATAATTATCGTTCAGATAGTAGATGTCAAAGTTGATATACAACCTCGACAAAAAGCATGACACGTTTAGACGTTTCCGTGAAAATACGATGGAAAAGGATTTTGCACTACATATGTATAACATATATATTGTAATATTTTCTAAAAACCGCCAAGATAAACAAATTTTATGTAAATACAGTTACATTAGTATGATTAAACAACTGCTTTACTTCATATAATTGAAACATAGTTTTATTACTATGAATTAATCTTAACATCACTGTTAGTAGTTACCTAATTATGTACCTATTCTATACACTACAATGACCACACCATTTTATGTTACGTAAGTGTATAAAAGTACAGCGGAGAAACCTGGTTGCATTACCTTTAAAAGAAAATGAGATATAATCGTGCAAAGTTTGGCCAATACAAATATTGCTTGCCACCATCCATAAGGTCATCGGTTGAAAAATGTTACAATACCAAACGACTTCGACGTGAAACAAGCTTTAAGACCGGCCAATAAAGCTTATTTGAGTCTGTCACGTAAACACTCGTAGTTTTTACAGACAGCGCCGGGCCACGGTGACCCATACCCTGAGCCATACTCATAACTTTCTATAAAAATATATTTTTCATATTTTTCAAATGTGAATATGTTTGTGTGCTTACAAAACGTATGCATCTACAATTTCGTTATTTTTACTATATTATACTTACAGTAAATCAAACTTGAATATTCAAGACCCCATTTTCATTTAAAAAATCGTGCTCATCATTTTATGACTAAACGCAATTTGTGAAAGTGGTTGTTAGATTCAATCACACAAACATAATTGTGTCAATATATGTTTAGTTTTTATTTTATTTAGAATGTACTGATGACTCGCATGCGAGTCACGGGCCATGCGGAAGCGTTGAGTCATGACCCATACGCTGAGTCCTTGGCCCTGAATGGGTCAGTCTGACTAAAACCATGAACACCCGCCTAAATCGCCTAAACGATCGTCAAGAGATGAATCTCTTGACGATCAGAATAGCTAAACTGCCCTGCTAAGCATAATATCGATATTTAAAAATAAAATTTAATGCAAACATGCACCTTGAAATTCTATGACGATTCCATTTCCAAATGCCTCTAATAATATGAGATATCGCTATTTCGCTTAGCAGGGTGCTTAGCCAAGTTGCCAATCGCTAGCGCTTAATCGTCAATCGTAAACGAAAGGCAGCTACCTGTCTTCGTCGCACTAATATGGAAGAGTGACAGAGAGGGAAAACTACGATACGCTACTAAGCGCTAGCGATTGGCAACTTGGCTAAGCATCCTGGGTAGTAAAGCACGCGAATATTTGGTGCGTCAATCAAAGCTTTGCTGCCACTTGGGCTTGCCGCGTCTTGGTTTGAAAATTCCTTAACAAATCAAACGCGTGTGTTTAACGCACTAAACAGCCGCGCACCTAAATGGTTGTAGTAGGTGTCTAATATAATTAAATTTCCTCAAACATGCAATGAAATGTTATCATTATGTTCGTCGTAATAGGCTTCAAAGTATGACGTTGCAGGCGGATGACCTCGAGATAATAGTAAAGGATTTTCATACGAATTTAACGGCCTAGGCCGGTAAGTAACATTTTTTTAAAACATGGCGTCGATTTTCATGAACAGGCTAAACAGCTAAATTCTGTTTTTTTTATTGTCGTGTTTTTTTATTTCATTGCATATGTTTGAGAAAATCACTATACATGCCTCGCCGTGAAATGGGTTTAGATACTGGCTTCGTATCACTGTCCATACCTACTCAGCCGGTAAGCCCATCTTTCCCGGCGTCTGCAGTAATGTAACTATAAAAGAATGTGTTAGTATATCTGATGGCCATCAGATGTATCAGAGCGGCCAGGGTGCTCACAATAAATATATGAGCAAGCCTCTATTACCATGGCATTAAAGTGCATGTTAAGTTATTTTTGAGTAACAAGGCACTCTGATATGTTATTATCTGATGTCGACTGTACAAAGAAAGGCTCATTTGTGCTAGCCTATAATTCCAGAGCAGCGCACTGCCATGCATTTTTATGGACTTTTCACCTTTAATACATACCTATATTTAGCTCCTTTCATTCAAGAGGACGCGTGCTTTGGTTCGTATTGTCATAAATAACATTACAGGTTATTTTTGACAAATTCGCGCATCTTCATGAGGAAAACTATCTATAAAATTGATAATCTAAATGTTTATAACTTTGACCCTGAAATTGATTTTCTTGTATTTTTGATCCTACATGTTGTTAACAATGGTAACGATAGGTTGTAGTATAGTACTAGGTACCTACTAATGGAATGTTTTACAAAGGACATTGGTGATTATAACTCCTCAAAGGAAATTTAGAATAGCAGTATTAACATTATTTCCGTACATAGTACAAATTGTGCATAATATACATGTTTAAGTTTTAGTGCAATAAATTGTTAAATATATTGTGTATTTATTGTATTTTTTTAACTAGAAACCTTTATCTTAAATAAAAGTTATATTTGAATAGCTATTAGTTTTGTAAGCGTAAAATAAATTAATTTCAAAAAGAAAGTTAACTATTTTGGAGTTATTTTCTGTATTAATAATGCTTATATAAACGCAGCATTTTTTCTTGTTATAAAACTGAGCTATTATCCATCTTATTAAGTTATTAACCTAATTATTTCTGGCATCTCTAACCCTTAATAGGGCAATGGTAATATATTTACCACCTCATTTTGAAACTTATTCTGTCATTTATTAGTGTCAAAGCCAATGAAATTTAGGTGTGACTGATGCCTTATTAAGGGCTAATACCCAAATTCTACCGCAAGCGGAGCGGAGTCATTAATGGCTCCGTTTAACGTAGGTACGTCATCCCTGGTAGCACTCATAACTGTAAACTGCATGAATTGTGCATAGATACTAATACTTCACCAACGTAATGTGTGAAATGTATGTGAAGTAAAATTGTCCGTCAATGTTAAATCGTACACTATAATGTATTGAATGGGAAGTTTTATTGTAATCTCTGGGTAATGTTGATCGGCCCGTGTGAAGTATGGATGGTGAAATCCACCCTAAGTAGCTACTTATTTATTGTGTAAACGCCTACGGTTATTACCTATTTTGCAATCGTGATAGACGAGTGACAGGTGTGACAATCCACACATGCCTTCATAGGCTACGTTCACTACTAATTATAGCCATAATTATATGGCCAGATTGGTTTTCAACTCTATTGACCGCTATTAGGGTTCAAATTCGAAATGCATTTTTGTCAGTCTTATGCATTAGTTAGAAAGTAGGTATCTATAGAGGAGTTAAAAATTAAAAACCCGCATTCGTCTCAACCTTTTATTAAATCTAATATTAAAAATAACTTACATTAATTTAACGAAATATATATTATATCCTTACATACATTTTATTCTACCAAACTTTGTTCGTAGTTAAATGTTTTATACAGTGGTAAATTACTCTCTAAATTCGCGATCAGTAGAAGTTATGAACAATCTAAATAAACCGTCCAAAAAAATATACTCAATCTAGCGCTATTTGTTTTATTATGTGTTCCGTTCGACTTCGGATATCTTCAGGATGTGAGAGCGTAGCGTCTCCCAATGACCGATAGATGCCGCTAGCGTCTATGAAGCCGCTCCACAGCCCGTAGCGCGCCGCTGTGACGTAGTTTCCGCCCCGACAGCTTCCTGTAACCAACCAGCTCGCACCCGGCGACTCGCCGCCATTCCATTGTTTCGTCGACCGTCTTGGCCGAAGGTCCGCATATTTTTATTTAAATTCGACACGTGGTCTTTAACTTCTCGATCGACTTAATTCCCAGTAATTATATTTCGGAACTTCTGCTCGAACAGAAAAGTTATTCATTTGAAGTGAATTTAAGGAAGTCATTTGAAGTGTTTCGCTAATCGTCAAGAAAGTGGTCTATCGTTAAATATTTACGACGAAAATTTTAGATTCGAATTTTAAAATTTCATTTCGAATAATCGCGAAGTATTTTCGAACCGATAACGTCCGTCGCGCAATTTTCAAGGTGACTTCGATCTACCCACTTTTTCTGGCGAAATACGTTCTCGACCACGATCGTGTTTTAAACGTTACCGTCGTTCAGTTGTAGGCGTTTCCGAGATTTAAGTAGGAAATCGTCCGATTAACGCGTGTTTTCGATCGCGTTACTTCTCATACGGTAACGTAAGCCGCTCCGCACCCGACGAGAGGGAACGTGCATCGCTACATCGTGTCGCCGCGGGCAGCGCGGCGCCGCCGGCCGGGGGCGGCCCGCGCGCCGCCGGGGAGTCGGCGCCGCCGTGTCGCCGCCGCGGCCGGGCGCGCCGGGGGCCACCTCGCGCTCCGCCGCCGGCGCCGGGAGCTGCAGCTGGACCTGGGTACTCTTTACGTTTTCCGCTCTCGGATCGATGGGTGAGTTAGCTTAATGATATTCTATTAACCCAAGGAGTCTAGTCTGCGGATGGCGACGAATGTTGTGATGAGAGGCCGCCACGTGGTCGCCACTGGCTGCCACGTGGGCAGCACCGGTCCCGACTTCATTGGCCGCCATGTGGGTGCCACCGGTCCTGACCTCACTGGCCGCCTCGAGGGCACCACCGGTCCCGACTTCATTGGCCGCCATGTGGGTGCCACCGGTCCTGACCTCACTGACCGCCACCTGGGCGCCACCGATCCTGACCTCACTGGCCGCCTCGTGGGCGCCACCGGTCCTGACCTCACTGGCCGCCACCTGGGCGCCACCGGTTCTGATGTCACGGGCCGCCACCTGGGCGCCACCGATCCTGACCTCACTGGCCGCCTCGTGGGCGCCACCGGTCCTGACCTCACTGGCCGCCACCTGGGCGCCACCGGTCCTGATGTCACTGGCCGCCACCTGGGCGCCACCGATCCTGACCTCACTGGCCGCCACGAGGGCGCCTCCGATCCCGACCTCACTGGCCGCCACATGGGCGCCACCGATCCTGCCCTCACTGGCCGCCACATGGGCGCCACCGGTCCTGATCTCACTGGCCGCCACCTAGGCGCCACCGATCCTGACCTCACTGGCCGCCACATGGGCGCCACCGGTCCTGATCTCACTGGCCGCCACGGGGGCGCCTCCGATCCCGACCTCACTGGCCGCCACGACGGTGCCACCGGGGCGGGGACTCCACTGGCTGCCATGTTGGTGCCACCGGGCCTGACGTCGCTAGCTGTCACGGGGACGCCATCGGTCCCGACGCTGGCCGCCACCGGTCCCGACGCTACTGAACGCCACGTGAACACCACCGGCCCTGACCTCACTGACGCCATGTCGGTGCCGCCGGCCCTGACGTCACTAGCTGCCACGTGGGCACCACCCGTCCTGAACTCACTGCTCGCCACGTGGGTGCCACAGGTACTAAAGTCATTGAGTGCCATGCCGGCACCACCGATCCCGTTTTTTGACGGGGTGCGACTACGATGCTACCGATCCCGACCTCACTGGGCGCTACAACGGTGCCACCGGTCCTCGCCTCATTGGCTGCCGCAACCACGCCACCGGTCCCGACTTCACTAGTCGTCGCGACGGCACCATCGGTATTGACCTCACCGGGTGCCACGGGACACCGCTGGCCACGAAATTATAGTCACCATGATGACATTACAGGTAATAATACTGCCGTTCGATGCTGATGCTGATGTTGTCCAGGCATGGCGGTATAACCCACCTCAATGTTGCTGCCGATCACGAAACCGCTACATGGCGCTACAAGTCACAATACAATTGGTCCGATGAAGTTCATTGTGCAACTACAGTGGCCCGCAAAGCCGATACAATGACGCCACGATAACGCCTCGCTGCCGGCTGCCAACTGGCCGGATGACGCCACCGCCCGCGATATTCGCCATCCGCTCTGCCCAACGCGAACGCGCCAACGACTCTTGTCAGTTTGGCCCCCCCATATCACGTAAGTAACCAAGCTGATGCCGGCAACCACCCTGGCGCCGCCTGCCGAGCGGAAGCATTGCAAACCACAGTCTGGTGCTCCTGCTTCGGGTGTCCCTGATAGACATACACGTGCCTACTGCAGCTGGGGGGATTGCGGATCCCTCGTTCTCGATCGAGGATCCGTTGTAGTGGCTGACCGAGTCACAAGGAACTGCGTCCTATTGTTCTATAGGAAATCTGTACGTTGTATCTATATTCAAATACTACCTGCAGTCTCCCACGATCCAATACAGCAGAAGCAGGAAAACTTAGTGCACCAAACCGAAGACCTGTTCGACAATGAATGGAATCTGTAACGTAATATCTCATGTTATTCTACAAATGTTTGATCAGCCCCGGATTCCTCAGACACTCAAATCCGCGGGCCTGCTTTCTGAAAACTGATGGTATTGACAAGGTTTGGAAACAGATTTCTTATAATCTCTCTACTCGCAGTCGTTCTCCAACAATACGGGTTCCTCCTCATAAAACGGACCATTTCTCCGAGGGCAATAAACAAATTTGGGACAAAAATCCCCCGGTCGTAAGCGAGCTCGAGATACAGCTGCTCGAGGAAAGAGGCCATGGAGAGATAGCTCGAAACACCGGTATACTCGTCACAGAATATAAATTCTTCGTTTTTATCTAAGCGTATTGCTATGCCCGGTGCTGTCCCTACACAGATTATTCTTTCCCAGAGCCGATTAAAGGTCTCCCATATTAATAGCTGAACTTACTTACTCCTCTAGCGCAACGACCCAAAGAAAGTCCTGGTCCCCAACACGACTGTTCACCTCTGACTCCGGTCCTGGGCAGTTTTAGTATACTTAATATTATTTGTAAGTAAACAATTGGATACGTCCGTGACTGCTTCCACATGATACATTTCTGACCAACGTTTGATCACCTATCAAGACTATTTCCTGATAGCAATCCAGTCGAAAAAGGAGTACAGATTACCAGATCGACCCCCATCAGCCTAGGTTAGCAAATATACTACCTGAAATACGTTACAACCCTTACTCAAACCATAGCCACAACATTTGCGTCCTGCAGGGAAAATAAGGTAAATGATTAGTTGCGAGACAGTGTCTCG
The DNA here is from genome assembly GCA_025490895.1 of Thaumatotibia leucotreta. Taxonomy (NCBI): domain Eukaryota; kingdom Metazoa; phylum Arthropoda; class Insecta; order Lepidoptera; family Tortricidae; genus Thaumatotibia; species Thaumatotibia leucotreta. Next base: position 17,407 of record JALPQI010018515.1, read on the forward strand.
CGTCCAACGCCGTGCGCTCCTAGACGGACTCAACCTTACGAACTTGGGCGTCCATGGAGGCTGGTTGCACTATCGCAGGCCCTAACACTGCTTCGGGCGATTACAGAGTCCCATGCCAGCTCCCATCTCATCTGCCAACCGGACTCTTGAGGGAATATCCCATGGTGGATTAAGAACGTAATAAAATACGTTCATATCGAGGTAAGAAGGAAACACTATATTGAGTATATTGATCAACGCACCGCATTCTCAGTCGATCCTCAACAGGAAGCCGGTGCGTGGTCTCCAACAGGGAACTTGCACTGCGACTCCGAAAAAAAAAAACTACTCTTTAAAACTTAAGGAGAACCTGAGGAGATCGATAGTTAGTATGATTATTAGTTACAACGACCAACGCAGAAAGTATTGGCATCAGGGAATTGCCTACGCACTACAGGTTCACAACTTACGGAACCAGTTCGGTTCATATACCTACAGGTCGGTACTTTCAGAAAGTCGACGGACGAGCTAGGGGACTCTGCGCCCCCGAGCGGCACCAGCGCCCGGAAGCCACTGAGCAGATCTTCACCCGCTAGGGTACCCCGTCCATCGACCTGTTCGCTCACCTCAAACGCCCACGTGCCACAGTATGCCTCGGTCTACTGGCCCTAACTGAACGCACGATGCGTTTAGGTAAGCGGAACGCTACTACACCGACGCTGACTGACCAGATCAAAAGAAAAGTCTGCTGGTGTTCCGTTGGCGTTTCTCCAAAGTAAAAACAGGTACGCCCATATGGAAAATAGTCATCGTCGTACGCTAAAAATAACATCGTCTGCCAGCTATCTCATCAAATCAAGTAACGAAAATATCCTCGCATATTTTATCGCATTTAGCGTAGCGAACGATAATCTCTGATTAATATTATTTGTAAAGTATTTATTTGGCGAAACCTTCGCCTTCAAGGTGCCTGTTTGATTAAACGCTTAAAGAATACTAGTTTTAATCTGAACAGCTGTACGACATCAGAGAGAAACCCACATATGGAATGTTAATACCGAGTCTAGAGTCCATGACCTTACACTGTACTGTATTATACGTAGACAATTATTCTAATAATTCTCACTTAATTATTTTCTGTCTGAAATTCCGTTCTAAATTCGATAACATCAAAATATGAATTATTATTATTATTCGACGGTATTCTGGACGTGTCTATTCGTATAAATTACCGAAAATATTATGTGAAACTTATGTGTAAAATCTGCGGATAAGTAAGTCCTATATATAATCTGCGGATATCTACTCTACCTAACCGAAAAGCCTCGTTTGAGCCTATTCTTAACCTCTGAATGCAAAGCGATGCATCATGTATTCTTAATTTTATTGACTACACGTCAAAATTCATTGGTTGTTTTAGGGCAGTAGAGCCCTAACATTTCTGCACCCGCTGACTCGCCACCAGGAGATAATAGACAGGTCTCACATCCTGAAGATATCCGAAGTCGAACGGAACACATAATATGAAATTTTACCTTCCAATAAAATTATTATTATGTTTCCTAGACTTCGGATATCTGGATAATGCCTTCCTGGTGGCAATATTTTATCAACCTTTACATTCTCCTCAACAATAAAATGGCGGCGAGTCGCCGGGTGCGAGCTGGTTGGTTACAGGAAGCTGTCGGGGCGGAAACTACGTCACAGCGGCGCGCTACGGGCTGTGGAGCGGCTTCATAGACGCTAGCGGCATCTATCGGTCATTGGGAGACGCTACGCTCTCACATCCTGAAGATATCCGAAGTCTAGGAAACATAATAATAATTTTATTGGAAGGTAAAATTTCATATTATAGTTTTAGAATAATGTAACGGTAAGTTGATTAAATAACACATAAATGTAGTAGGTAATATTCAATGGCGTACATTGGTAATTAATCAAATACATTTAGAATACAAGGTTTATTGACATTGTTCTCAACTTCTACAGACGGCGACTTCACGTAATCATTTTAGGTTCAGTTGGTGTAGTATGCTAGCGTTTATCGCCGTGTTCATGGGATCTTAGCACCATAACTTTTCTCGGACAGCACCCCTAGCACAAGTGAGCCGCGACAATATCGCGTAAGCAATAGACTTCCCGTTTCTGTTCGATCAATAGAGTTAAACAGTAACAGGTAGTCATTTTGCGCGCGAGATGGCTACTGTCGTGTCACTCTTGTGCTGAGACTGCCAAGTGCAAAAATCTGAGAAACAAATTGGTTTTACTCTGGGTAATTTTCGATTAGCATTATTTGGCTTCACTTAGTTAATAGAGATATACATAGAGCTACGATGATTGCTTGCTCGTATACTATACTAACTGCAACCTAACATGCTTCCGACTGCCACAATTCAAACATCATCGGCAGTGACATCACATCACACATTCAGAAATTTAAATATCAGTACATCGCTTTCAAACTTAAGCTAGTCTCACGAAATAAAACTGGGTTATGTATTTGCTTCACATTGTATATCTTTTATGAAACTGGTAAATTGTGGACGGATTTTAGTGTAAGGCCAATGTAATAAAAAAACCATATTAGTATTCATAATAAGTTAATAACATAATCATCAATCAGTTAATCTTCCATAACTACATAATGACTTGTAATTGAAGATATTAAGTAAAACAACATACCTACTACTCAAAATACAAAAGACCTTTAGAATTATAACTGCTGTGAGATTCCCTATTTAATTTTGCCTTATTATCAATAACACCACAATATTAAAAATTTGTCAGTAAATTAATTAGAAGGCGTTACCAGAAGTCTGCATTTTAACAATATGTAATCGCCAAATAACTCACTAAGAATCGCCGTCCTTAACATAACTATATTTCATAGGATTACAACTGTATACCTAATGTTATGTTATGTCTCATGTTATCCCTGTGAATAAATATTTCAATATTTATTTTATCTTATAATATTCGCTAACTGTGTAATGTGAAGTCACTGACTTCCGCCATTCGCATATCAAGACCCTGTACAATTAAAAAATATAATACAACTATAAGTAAATAATTGATACTGATATTATTTATTACTTAGACATACCTACCAAGGTTTTGTATTCTCAGTTCTAGTGTTATCAATAGATAAACTAACAGCACTAGTGTTTTGGACCATAAGTTCCTAAGGTGTCCAAAGGGTTATCGTTGTCATCTAATCTAGATTTTTACATGAATTTCAGTCATGGAACAGATGAATAGTAAATGCATTGCTTAGGTAATTACCATTGAGTAGAGAGCTGTAACTGGCCAAAGTTCAAAGATACAGATACGATACAGGTGTTATAGTTTTATACTTTATCGTGAATGTTCGATAGGTATTAATTTATTTACGGCCCGATAAAGCATAAAAACCGCTCAATTGAGCACGGGAATCCAATGTTATTTTACAAGATCTCCTCAGCCATTGGACATAGCCGAAATGTACATAATGCATTAGGGTATTTGAAATATGGGTGAATCAACTTTTTTTTGTCTGTTATAGTTCATAGCCATCGTAACGGTCACCTGACACGCTAGTTTTATGCAAAATTATGCTACTTAAATTATAAATCACCACTCTCTACTTTTTGGCAGTTAGGCACTAAGTTAAAGGCAGATTCTATTACCACAATGAATGTTAAAATGATGTAAAACAGTTTGTTCGCTCTATGAAGAATAGATCTCGCGATAAGAAGTGATCGAAGGAGGAACGACTTAAATAATTATAGCCACATTCATGTATAAGAACGAAATAAGACATAGAATATTTTATGAGATATACAGGGTGACATCTGGGTCGTGGAGCAGAAGTGAACAGGGTATTAAGGACGGTCGCACTGAGCAACTTTCAGTATGGAGAACTACAGGCAGGAACTACAACCAGGAAATCGCCAATAATAGGCTCCTAACTATGAATGAGTTTATTGATACTAACTATCAATTGAGGCTCATAATAGTATATTTCGATGCAAGTTTACTTTTCCGCTCTAGTTAGGAAATAGATTTTTTTTTTTGCGATTTCCTGGTCGTTTTTCATAGTGAAAGTTCCGGAGCGTGACTGTGTCTAGTACCCCCTTGACTCTTGCTCCACGACTCAGATGTCACCCTGTATATGTTTGACTTAGGGTTTTTAAATGATTATAACAGCTATGGTGTTAGTGACGCATGTCGATAGGTTAGGTATGTGGATATTAATATAAATATTTGGAGAATATTAAATGCATGATTTTCGGGGTTTTGTGATATCGATGCAATCAACATTTCATATCAGAGTCAATGTTACAGTGTTTGATCTGGATGTGATATAAAATATGCATCGAAGTATTAATTCTCGAGGTTACTTCAGGAAATCATTTTGCAATTGATTCACCTTTAGTTCATACAGATGACACAGATTACAATTAGACGAACTTAGGTCTATGATAACTTAATAATTGAGATTAATTAATTACTTAGGTATGAATTGCATATACATTTATATAAGTAGTACCAAGTACATTGTGATTATTGACGCACAAAAAGCAAGGCGTATAATAAATCAGGTTTACCACATGCCATTGTCTCCACGAAATTAGGTAGCAATGGTATTTTATCATTATTAATTCCATTAGTAATGACTCATTTTCGGATCAGTTGTCCTCAAATATAAAATAACAAACATATCAGCTCTTTACCAAGTTCAAACAAAAACACATTATTATAAATCTGTACATAATTTACATGGAAACAAAGCCAATTACAGAAATTATGGCGTTGCGCTTAGCCGATAAAATAAAGTATATGTACACATAAAAGGACACGGCAAGGTTCACAATCTGTGATGCGACACATTGCATTAGATACATTTCGCACTTGAGACATATCACTATTTCTCTCAGCTACCGGCATTAGGCGCGTTTACTCTGACTGGATAGTCGATAGCGTCATGGTTACAGACATCTGTTGTATCAAAATATTACAACTGTAAACGTACCCTTATGCCGCAGCCATGAAAAGCTATCGAGAGAATTCGCTCGGTGCTGCAAATGTAAGCGTCAAGCGAATTCTCTCGTTAAGTTTTCTTCGTGGCCCGGAAATGGGACATCACGAGCGTTCTTCAATCGTTCATTTATAAAGTATACGCGACGCGTGGCGGGGGCTCAGGGTTTCTGCGGGAAGGCGGGCGAGCCCAGCTGTACCTGAGGCGTATTCAGCGTGTAGCTAGAAGGACTTAGCGGCGCCGGCGCCTCTTGAGAGTTATCGTTCGCCAACTCTAGGTTCATATCTTCAAAGTAAGGAATATTCCCTGTATACGACATAAGCTGATTCCCCTCAGCTGAAATTACCCAAGAAAAAATAATCGTCAATCTTATGTCGTGGATTAATGCTGCAGATGATAGCATTGGGATATAATTAGAACGTAATGTGAGATCTATGAGAAACAAGTGTGAAATGCAAATTTATATGTCAATAAGGTTATACATAATATACAATTTTAAAATAACCCACACCACAACTAAAATCCGAGACCAACATTGTCTAGCAGTGAATGTTGTTCGATCAGCGAACATTTACTCAAAAATGGCAAAATGACGGAACGTTGAAGCATACTATCACAAAATTCATAGTTTATTTTATTAATAAGACATAGTATAAGTATGGACGCATAAAAGCTCGGTGGCAAATTAGTACGGTGTAGTATGAATAACAGCGCGCAACGTGTCCCTGAATAGCAGAGAAAAGTTACATGGCGATATCTCAATTCTAAGCTACATTTTTGCCACCACGGCACGAAATCATGACCAGCTTAAGGAAACGACAAATTTAATACGAATTGGAAATATTACCCTTACAACAGGTTTACGGTTCGAAAAGAAGAACAAATTGTCCAGTATACCTACTTAAACTGATGTCATATTAAATATTAAAACGTTCCACGCTTTCCTGTCTATATCCATTACTATGCGAAGGACCAAAGGTATTTTGTACATTTCTTCTCGTGCCAATTTTGTTTAATGGATAAAAGAGGAGCCATTTCAAACTTAATTTACCTACTTATCTTATGTACCTATACTATCATGCATTTTTTTTTATTCTAATCATAATCTAAAATAAATCTGCAGTTGGGTCTTATGCCCTAGTTATCATTCTAGCAAAATATATGATGAAAGAGCAGTAAGGCACTGGTCTCACCGCAAGATACTAACCTATGATCTATTGGCTACGTGCACGACAGTGGCGCCGCCTAGCGATGGCAACTTTTAGGGAGACTGTCAAATAATGACTTATAAACAAAGTTAATGTTTATTGTAATTATAAATGAAACCAAAAATTAAAATAGTATTGTTGATGTTATTTAAGTCTAATTTATTCAATAGTTTAACTGTAAAATGGATATCGTAATAAAAACCGGGTTTGAAAGCATTACGCACAATATTAGTTTCCAACCACAAACCGTGATAAAAGGCAATAAA
>JALPQI010018516.1:0-17121 GCA_025490895.1 Thaumatotibia leucotreta
CTGCAAAATTGTAACAGTGTATTCCTGATCATGTTTAACCTTCTGGACGCCAACGACTGATGTTGGCACCGTAGGTTTAACGAGAAGGATCGATAAATATTATATAAGACTTGGTATACAGATCAATATAGACTACAATTTCAGTTTTGACATTTTGTTGACGTGGTTTCAGTTTCGACATTTGTATTTAATTGTACTGATTGCGGACGAACGCATTAGGCTCTATTCATCCATAAAACTGCACAAATGTTACCTCACTCACTTAAAAAAAGATTATTAACAATTTATAAGGAATAACAATAAAAGAACCGCGTTTTCTTGAACCTTAAGACGACGGCTATCAGGGAAACATATAACCTTCCGAAAACTTTGAGGGTTCATCGCGAGCACCCTGTATGTAAATAGTTAATATGCAGTGTGATTTTTGTGTCGTTTATCAAGAGTGAACAGGGTACGGTATCGCAATGGAAATAATATTTGAATTTGATTTCGTCCTAAAAGTTAACCCCTTACCGCATGAATAAAAATAAAAAAATTGAACTCTAATGGCAATCAATACAGTTCAATTTTATAGCTAATATTAAATAGACATACTTATAGGCCGGGCTACAAATGAATTGGTTAATCTGGCTGTTAGTACAAGCGTTTATGAATTACGTAGTTCCACTTTTCGCTACTGTTACACAGTATCACGTACCAGATGGGTACTAATTACCATCTATTTTGCATTCTCGTGTTGAAATCCTGCCGTTTAACCCAAGCTACCCATTGTCGTGGGTTTAGAAATATGCTGACATTTATACGATTCCGATGCATTAATAATGTTGTCTCGCTGAAACGATTAGTATTGTTGGATATGATCTTACAGAACGGGTAAAGAGATTCTCATTTGTGATAAGCGGTTGGGTAAAATTCTGAGGTAAAATACGGCTATTATTCAATTACTTGAATTCAATGGATTTGCAGCGAAACTATAGAGTGGTTAACGTAAATGGTTAAAACCCATTAAGAAATTATGACACTGAACTCAAGTTAGAAATATTTTTGTAAGTAATTATGCTCATAGGCAACAGTAGGTAACCCTTTCAATACCTTAATATTCATGTCCTAAACCGAATGCAGTAGTGTTAGGGGGGAAATATAGAAAAGGGGTTGATACTACTACAGTCGGTCACGAATTCTGTCATATATTTTTTCTAATATTTTAGACTAGATACGGAATTTCGTAAGTATATAATGTTTACCTGTTCTTGGACAATGGTCCACATAGAGCCTGAGGATATTCAATGTCTTAAACGCTGGCCTTCGCAGCATTTTGCGATTTGCGTTATCTTCAGTGATGTAATAATAACACACTAACTATTTCGTAATACGTATCTGCTCGATTGAATGTAGGAATAAATTGTTCGTCATCAATATTCTCTCATTAGGCTTATTGTTTAGTTAATACGTATACTCCGAGAAGGTTTGAAGTTTTGATGCCTTGCAAAATTTCATACGGTTATTATAATAAATGCGTTGTCTAGATTGTGTCGTGAAATTTGCGTTTGTGATTAAAATAGAAAGTTAGCAATTATCTGCCTTAAATAGGGATGTGATAAGTATCATGTTTAGTAGGTATTAGGGGTATTTATCCTTGCCTGAAGGATAAGTTCAAGATACCTATGCAAGGTAACTATTCGAGAATAGTACGATACTTAAGTACCCTTTAAATTTAACCGTCGCGTATTGGCCGAAACACCCACGTTTCGGGGATCCTACTAAACTCCCGGAAAGAACTTCATCCGACACAAGAGGACGCGGGCTAAGTAAAACAAATGGGAACGTGTCACGCCCACACACGGGCCGGATTTATTGGTTATTGATTACCATTGGATTATTATCACTGACATTGAGAATCTAAGTGCAGTCGGCTTTGTCTCGTATTGTTTATTTACGTCTCGTGTGAGCTTTCTTTGAGGTTGATTCATTCGCTGATGCTTGAGCCGTACGTACGCTTTTAACTTGATTAGTTTCTTTGTAAGTTTGTTATTGTGTCTATTGCAAGCGTCTGAGAACAAATCTTTACCGTGTATTCTAGTCTGTTGAAAGAATAATTTGATTGTTTGGAAGAGAAGTAATCTATTTTTGTATTACGGTTGGTAAGTGAACCATATGGTTATGATTGAAATTAACAGTGGCTATAAATTTCTGCTCGTAATAAAAGGGCGGCGGAGGGCGTAGAAAGTGTTCGGGCGGCCGGCACGTGTGCAGTCTTGTACATGTAATTCCCATTGGTAGTTTACAAAACACCGGCGATCATTGGTCTCAGTCAAATCAACACAAGCGTGATCTCTTGGTTCCTTGTTGTTACGAATCTTAAGCTGAACTTGTTTATCTGGAATCTCGTCTGAAGTCGGTAAGCTACGGCAACAACATCGCTGCTCACGAGTTGTCAGGCCTTCAGCGCGATTTCGACGCCTGGCTTCACCTGGTTTGTCATTATTTCGACAAGTATCAAACCGAATCGGCCAGCCCGTTTCGTGTTCAGGTTCACCCGCTTTCTACCGGAAGGCAATTAAAAATAATTTGCATTTCTCTTTTTGTCTGTCAGTACTTTTACACCAATCCATCGCTACTGTTTCAAACGAGATCATGAAATTTTATTAGGTCACTAAACCCATTTATCATGAGAGTCTCGTATTTAAGTACGTTTGAACGATTTTTCTGATTAATCTATCGCGCACCATACAGAAAACGTTAATTATATTGATTAGTACATCAGTTTTACTTTCATTTCAGTAAAATACCTACGCCCAAAGTCCACCTCCTTAACACTTTAGGTAAGCCTGAGAGATTACCTTCCCACATATCATCTTTCGAGTACGTAAGCCCCCGAATATAAAGATTAATGACATCGTTTATTCAACTTGCGAAAAGGTTAAGTTACATATAAATTAAAAATCATCGCGTTAATAATCTAGGGCGCAAGAAACCGTCGGTAGCACAAGTATTACAGTAGGTTCCTAAGAGGAAAATGGTGGATTGTTTTAAATTTTTTGTGGTTCGTACCTAGTTACACGTGGCATATTCAGTAGAGCACATAAGCGGATTTCTGTTTCCCGTTGCGGCTCTGTTACGAAAAAAGCAGCTTATTCGATTATCGTAATCCGTACGGTACGTTGACCTGAACGTGCAGGTTTGTTTCGACCAATAAGGTTTCACATGAAAATGTATAGAATTGTGCAATTTTGACATTAGTAACCTTTTACGTTAAATGATGACCCCAGTTCCAACTTGTCCGATAGCGGCAGTGTGTTTTTGAAACACAAGCCATTTGAGGTTAGGTGGTTCATAAGTTTGCGCGGGCCGGCGTCATGACAGCACAATGGCGTTTCTGGGGCATAAATCATAACAGGTGCCGTGTGCGCACTGCGCGGATCCACGGATTTGCTTCGCAGGTGTTTGATTTGTTTCTAAGCCAGATCAGGACCTGCGCTGCGGCAATCTTTTATGTTTACTGCCTGCCTTTGTTTAAGAGCTAACGGTTTTGCTATCGGGCTGCTTCAATAAATCTGTGTCCTGACCTTCGGGAACTCAGTTTTGCTGTATACCTACTCTTAATATACATGGGATATATACTACCGAGGCACTCTTATATTCTAGGTCGAATTACGTAGAATTAAGCAATCGCACTAAGTACAGAAAGTGCAGAAATCGTTTGACTTGATCGTTCGTCGTTTTGAGCTTGTTAAATGTCTTCAAATGTGTAAATTACGGGATAACATAAAACAAACGGACAGGGAGCTTAAATCTAGCCAGATGTCGTAAGTACATGCAGGTTTTACGCAACACACCATTCGAAATCCAAACTTTAACACCGCGTGGTTAACATTGTTACATTTGCAATCTACACCAACTTGGGTTTCAAATAATTGTTCGCACATTGTAAAATCTAATCAATTGGGCTATAGAGGCATTGAATCTAGTAGATACTGTAATTTGTATTTCACAACACTGGCTATTAAATCTCTCCTTTGTTCTTTAAAAACAGCGAGCAAAATGGGTATGTACATTCTGCAAGAACACAAAGTAGGTACATACATATTTAATTCCACACCCACACTGGTAATACACATTTTCAGGGGTCCATATTGGCACTTATACAATTTTTTCTTCGAATATTTTTACTAATACCGTTTTTTACTCATAATCATCATTACTCCGAAAATTTTATCTCATACTTTTTTTCTTACTAAAAATTATACTTCTACCTACAATGTTCATAACGATTTTTATTTCGAAAGTTTATCCTCCTAAAGTCGTCAAGTAGATTAATCTATACTCATAAAGTTATTTTAAATAAATTGTTTATTTATAAACATTTTCCCATTAGGTTCACTCTGTTGTGGTATAATTCTTTTATGAATATCATAAACTATGTAGTCATAATGGGCTTTGTGCAGAAACTGTTGTGGCATACTCAACTTTAGCATATTTCTTTGTGGCAGATTTCGAGTTGTTCGAATATTATTCGAGCATAATTTCGATGCTCCTATTTATGATGAGGCATAATCTGGATGTGCATAAAAAGTATCGGCATAGTTTGTTTTAGCATAACAGAGAAGGAATAATTACAACCTCTCAATATAATCGAGGTAGTAGTAATATTCTGTACGTTACTTACTGTGTTACTGAGCTGAGTACTTTCTAGGTTGCTAAAAAAAAATAACCTCGAAGACTAAGGCGGGAGCAAAGCTCCCGCCTTAGTCTTCTAACCTAACCTATCCGAGTCGGATCTGCCCCGGAAGGTTTTGTTCGCTCGCTTCGCTCGCTCACTGCAGAAATTTTCACCCTCACAGCAAATTCTGCCTGACGGAAAAGGCAAGTTTCGAACATGTGGCTACATGCCCAAAAAAAAAATGTAAATCTAATTTCTGTCTTATAACACTCGGCGTAAATAATGATATGCCAAGATAGTTTCGGACAAAATAATATTCGAAATATTGTTATTTAAGCCAAGTGATGTTTCTGTCTCATTAAGTTGATGCCAAAATAGATAATACCATGTCTGTTATGTCCTAAGCGTTTCGGACAAAAAAGTTTAGAGGGAACCCGTTTAGTACAGTACCTACTCTGCCACAACCTGATTTGTGCAGGTAGCTAGTTTACAGTAATAGTACGATTTATATTTAACTAAACAAAATAATTCATACATAAAACCAGTACAGATAAAAATAAATACCTATAACATTAGAATATATAGCATAAAATAAGTACGAGTATAGTGAAAAATTATATAAACATAAAATTTAGTACTAAAAATATGTATGAAAAACAATATTATGAACATAAATAATTCTATGTGATGATAATTATGAACAAAGATTATTCTAAATACCGATCATTATGAAGTTAAATTGTATAAGAAAAATTTTCGGAGTTCCAATAATCTAAGTTGCAATTTTATAAATACTTTGGCGCACCCCATTTTCAGTGATAGACTTATCTGATATAGAACATATTGTGAAAACACAAATCAAATTATTTATTAACTAAATATTTTGATTTGTACTTTTAATTTTTCTCCAGTAGTCACACTACTTAATACTATATAAATTATAAATATTAGATGTCATATACACGGTGGGTCCCCACCTCGGTGATCTTGGTCGTTTTTCTTTGGTATATGACATCTAATATTTATAATTTATCTGATATAGTTTTAACTGTATACTCGTATTTTTATGTTAACATTTTCTTCTTGGTTCACTCGGCAACGACGTTTTTCAGCCATATCGTGTTGTTGAACCTTCCATGGGTCAAAATTCTTCTCTTTGAATAATTTACATGCACAAATCAAATAGCTATTTTCTCATTACCTATAAGGAGTATTTGCTACTACATTTGTTATCATTTATTTTGCCACCTCACGTGGCTCAGTTGTTCATATTTGCTAATTTAATCAGAGAATAAATAAATGCCGTATTCATTCTTATACCGTTTCTATAAACGACGGGATCCCCGGTGAACTTCCTCGAATTGAAGCCAAGCCAACGGTTAAAGTGATGTTATTTTATAATGCGTTAAACCCATACTTCCCTTTCAGCCATAAAGCTATGAAGACTATTGTGTAACACAACAGTTAGGTCGTAAATTGGATGCTCCTCGTGAATTCCGCTATCGGGAGGCGGGGGGAGTGTCCACTCACGACTTATTGTTTATCCACAACAAATTGCCACGGTCAGATTCCGAGGAAAGCTGACACTTGACTAAAACTATCGTCATCGATAACATAAAAACCATTATGTAAGCATTTCATATATCTACTCGTACTTGCAATTCGAGAGAAGTGGCAATCTTAATCTTGGTCCTGTAGGTATAAAGATAGTCGGTATAATTATTTGATTTACTGCAAAGACATATTTACTTATATATTGATTTAAACTTCACGATTTTCATTCATATTTTAAAGACAAACTGGTCTTAATCGCCTAAACTTACGTATAATTATATCCTGACGTTTCGGGCATGACGTTACACCCGTGGTCGCAGGCAGACTCAGTCTGCCGATTACGACCCGACGATTAAGACCCGTTTGTCTTTAAAATATGATATTTACTTATGTTCCGCATTTAATATAAAATCTTAGGTCTAGAAGAACGAGTTTTTTTTATTCTTATTTAGGTATTTTATAAGCCATACGTCGTATGAGAGATTAACGAGGTTCGTTGCCCGAAATATTTACCTTATACGCACCCAAAAAAAACTTCAGAAAATTTTCTGGCGAATCAATGTTTAACGCAAAAGCAATCTTAGATCCAGGAGCAACGCTCGACAAATTATATGCATGAGCAATTTTCACTATCATAAAATCCTAAAAAAAAATTATACCTACAGTCTAGGGTAGACGGGTAGTTGTTTTTTAAAAAATATGGTTTTTAATGCCTATCTTCATGGCTTAACGGTAACCTCTTCAATGTTGCTGATTTGTAGAACGAGTGTAAAATTTAAATTTGTTCCACAAAGAAGTAGCAATGAAAATAATTCGTTTTCAGTAGCCTTCCATTCAGGACATGATGATGTAATAAAATATATGAGTTTTCCAGTTGTCCAAAGCCCGTGCATAGGCATTTACGGTTATGCCATTTGTGCGGTCCATTTGGATACTGTGTACCTTACCGTATTATACAGGGTGAAATTTAAATCGTGAAACGTAATATGTTTTTCTAACTCTATTAATAACTAACAGTTGGAGACCCCACAAGTTTTTTTTTTAATTTTGGGGTTATTTTTTATTTTTAAGTTGATTCTAAGAAATTATAACGATTATTAAGCTATTTAAAACTTCAAATGTAATGAATATTATTTAATTTTTAACGAAATGACAAAATTGGTGTTATTAATTACTTCAATTTTGAAGAGGTAATTTAAATTATTCAATTAATTTGTCTTAATAATCCGTTTTGATATTCTAAAGCCAAAAAATATAAAACACAAGCCCCAAAAAAAAAAACATGTCCGTTTTTAAGTAACTTGTGGGGCATTTAATTGTTAGTTGTTTATAGAGCTAGAAAAACGTATTACGGTTCACGATTTAAATTTCACCTTGTAGGGATTAGATATTTCAACGGATCATTTCCCTGTCAAATTTGCCAATATGGCTGGTAGGTAGACACTGTGGTCCATGGCTGTCTTATTCGCCAAATTTAAAAGAGCTTATAATGTATTAAATTCGAGTTATCTTACAGCGTTGTACGTGCCGCAGAAGGGATAACAAAACCGTTCGACGCTCAACCCGACGGTTTTGGGTCAAAGGTATTTATTTACCTAACTGATGTATTGAAAGATAGCCCTCTTCGAAACTCTCGGAGGCTCAAATAAAATATCCGAACGTTGATAAGTACGAGCCGCCTTATATCCCGTAGGTACTGAAGGTTTTTCGGCCTTATTGGAAACGTCCAGATTTATTAAGCTTTAACATTTCATCATTGAAATATACGCGTGTGCGTTTTTTACGTCGTCAAAAAGCATTACGTTAAATGTTAGTGAATTTCAACACTCGTTATGAATTGCCATCTGTTTTGTGAGATGAGAACTTACTGAAGTCGTTTATTTAATGCTTGGTGTTAAATTGATGATGAGTATTATTGAATTACGATTTTTCGGTCCACGTTTCGTTTACGGATTGTCGTGCTATAAATTTGCGAAACAATATCCGCAGACCGCTTGTCCCCACTATAAAATATCGTGGTGTTAAACTTTCGCATCATTCAGTTAAAAACCGAAACTGGGTTTTAATAATGACCACAGTTTATTGGGATGATTGATGAAAGGAAAGTATATTTAATGTTTTTTTCATGAATTGTACGATTATGGTGTAATGTCATTTAAAAAAGTTGATTCAAGCACTAAATAGGGTAAGAGCCCCAAAGTGAAAGCTAAAGGAAGAATCTTTGGTTAATGTTCTTCTGATTATGAGAGTGCAGTATAAGAACAATTTATGTTTCATCAGATAGGAAAATTATTCAACTTAGAATAAAAATATAGGTTATCGACGTACCTAACTACTGAGCAATGCTCGTAGAAGACGGACGCTTCCATTTAGTTAGCGTACCTTACCTACGTGCTGCGACCATAAATAACATGGACGTCTAACGCCAGCTCAAAAATGCCCCCAAAAACAATTGTTCAATTGGGGTCCATATTGGCACTTATACAATTTTTTCTTCTAATATTTTTACTAATACCGTTTTTTACTCATAATCATCATTACTCCGAAAATTTTATCTCATACTTTTTTTCTTACTAAAAATTATACTTCTACCTACAATGCTCATAACGATTTTTATTTCGAAATTTTATCCTCCTAAAGTCGTCAAGTAGATTAATCTATACTCATAAAATTATTTGAAATAAATTGTTTATTTATAAACAGTTTCACATTAGGTTCACTCTGTTTTGGTATAATTCTTTTATGAATAACATAAACTATGTAGTCATAATGGGCTTTGTGCAGAAACTGTTGTGGCATACTCAACTTTAGGATATTTCTTTGTGGCAGATTTCGAGTTGTTCGAATATTATTCGAGCATAATTTCGATGCTCCTATTTATGATGAGGCATAATCTGGATGTGCATAAAAAGTATCGGCATAGTTTGTTTTAGCATAACAGAAAAGGAATAATTACAACCTCTCAATATAATCGAGGTAGTTGTAATATTCTGTACGTTACTTACTGTGTTACTGAGCTGAGTACTTTCCAGGTCGCTAAAAAAAAATAACCTCGAAGACTAAGGCGGGAGCAAAGCTCCCGCCTTAGTCTTCTAACCTAACCTATCCTCGCAGACCTAGCAGATCCTAGTCGGATCTGCCCCGGAAGGTTTTGTTCGCTCGCTTCGCTCGCTCACTGCAGAAATTTTCACCCTCACAGCAAATTCTGCCTGACGAAAAAGGCAAGTTTCGAAAATGTGGCTACATGCCCAAAAAAAAAAATGCAAATCTAATTTCTGTCTTATAACACTAGGCGTAAATAATGATATGCCAAGATAGTTTTGGACGAAATAATATGCGAAATATTGTTATTTAAGCCAAGTGATGTTTCTGTCTCATGAAGTTGATGCCAAAATAGATTATACCAAGTCTGTTATGTCCTAAGCGTTTTGGACAAAAAAAGTTTAGAGGGAACCCGTTTAGTACAGTACCTACTCTGCCACAACCTGATTTGTGCAGGTAGCTAGTTTACAGTAATAGTACAATTTATATTTAATTAAACAAAAATAATTCATACATAAAACCAGTACAGATAAAAATAAATATCTATAACATTAGAATATATAGCATAAAATAAGTATAGCGAAAAATTATATAAACATAAAAGTTAGTACTAAAAATATGTATGAAAAACAATATTATGAACATAAATAATTCTATGTGATGATAATTATGAACAAAGATTATTCTAAATACCGATCATTATGAAGTTAAATTGTATAAGAAAAATTTTCGGAGTTCCAATAATCTAAGTTGCAATTTTATAAATACTTTGGCGCACCCGTTCAATTGTGCCAAGATGGGCAGGACATAGCGCTTTTCTTAACACCGCGCATAATGTCGACGCAACATCTTTGACAAATGCTTATAGAATATAGCCAATCAAAACTTTGATGGACCAGTCACAACTACATATTTTTAAATAGCGGTTTAAATTTTTATAGTTTGACATTGAAATTCATTACCGTGACGCATTGAAGAGGGGGTGACACTTGTCAACTAAAATTCAGGACCGTTTTTGAAAGGCAATTTAATATGGCGTGCGGCTGCCATGTTTTATTTATTCGTAGCCTACGTGATTATCAAACGAAATTATAATTATATTTGTATTAGATTGATACAAACAGAATGGAGACTTTGGCGGTCGTGATGGAGATCTCCGGCGAGCGGCCCGTGCACCGACCGTGCGCTTTGTCTACTGCTTGATATTTATATACCTCCATTTATTACCGGGACTCATGCTTTCTCTGTTGTCCGACCATCGCCGCTCCGACTGCCCTCGTATACAACCGACGATTGGACGTAAATGGAGCATTTACCCTGTTAATGGATTTCTTGTAGACATTCCGCACTCCGTACCTTATCAACATGCCAGGAAAATTGAATTACAAATATCGTAAACTAGGCGATTAAAGTATCGCTTATGATACGTTTTTAAAATGAAACAATTATGAAACGTGCAATTACGTTTAAAATATCTATCAGGTAGTAATGACGGTTCTCTCGCAAAACCCCTTATTTCTGTGTAATAGCCACGTAGTTCAGTAGCGGGGAATTTAATCTTGATGTTATAAATACCGTAGCGATTACGTCGTTTTTGTGTAGAAACCAGCTAGGACGCGCTACATTGAAAAGGAATTTATGTCATTTTAGACACGTGTGCCCAAGTTTTACTAAAGGTGCATTCAGACCAAACCAGCATTCGCTATTCTAACCCTCTACGAAATTCGATCGTTACGCAAAACGTGATTGGTTGATTTGGTAGAGTGGGGGATAGAACAGCGAATGCTCGTTTGGTCTGAATGCACCTTTATGACACACCTTCGGGTGTTCTTGCCGGACTGTGTATAGCATAACCGACATTGTCGAACTTTATTATGATCTGTATTTACAATAACAACAAGTAGGTAATATAATTTGGAAGTCATACTCATAATGTCACACGTCATGCTGTTGAATAAGAGTTTTTACTTTTTGATAATAGAGATGCATTATATTTTTGCCAAGCCTTTTTTGTTACATACTTAAATATCCGCAATGAAGTGGACTGACTATGTGACTCTTCGCAGGCTTTGTCCGACGAAATGACATCATAATTGTAGGTATGTAGGTACTGGTTATATGCACTGTTTACATTTTTACGAAATTTTTCGATTCGCTCATGAATACCAGCTTTATTCAGGCAAGTGTTGGCGCTTCCTTGTAGGTAAATGTCTTTATCTTCATACACATGGTGACAGGACAATAAAAACAGATAGGTAATATTTTTGATTGTGTTGCATCGTTTTATGTAACGGTAGTGTTAATACTGCATTTACCGAATAGGGCTAACTTTTGAGAGGTTTGGTTACAAAATAATTTTGCAATATTTGGTGATAACAACTCATTTCGTGTATTTTATACATACCTACCTAAATGTGGGTAGCAATATAGGTATGTTAAGGTGGGTAGAATTATGACTATACTTATGATTGAATTTGAAACTAGTGTTGGGTCAGTTCCAAAAAATAAGTAAGGCCATAGTTAAGGGCCTTTAATGAAATAAAATTTAACGTCGTAATTTTTGTATTACGAAGTAAAATTTTGAGTAAGAACTTTTGACCGTGCAAAAAGTCGAGTAATTAGGCAACAAACTATATTATTTTTAATTTGCCGCCGTTTTTACTGCCAAAGGTTGTTTGACAAAGTATACCATTATAGTTTGTATTGTCAGCCTCCGTAGCCTAGTTGGTAGTGACCCTGCCTACCTGGCGAGGGCATTATTTGTGTATTTATTTATCACAAATATTTGTTCCTTGGTCATGGCTGTCTATGTATTTAAGTATCTATATGTATGTATGTATTATATATATCGTCGCCTGGTATCCACATCACAAGCCTTAATGGAGCTTACCGTGGGACTAGGTCGATTTGTGTAAGATGTCCCAAGATATTTATTTATTTATTTATTTATTTATGACTATTAACTACATATCTTAACACAATTGACGCGATCGAGATTTTTGTTTTGTATTAAGCCTTAATTATGTAGTTTTTTATCAATCCACTGTTAGTAAAGACTCAAGTTCCTTAACTTAGTTGGACTTGTATATTGCATTACGGGACCCTCGAGTTAAAAAGCTTTCGAGTTCTGAATCCTTCTTAGTCAACAACATTCCAGTCCTCATGAAAACGCACTTTTTATATATTTATTCTATCCTATTCTCTGCCTATTCCTTCAACAGGCGATATGATTCAACTTCAATGTTTTTTTAATTGCTTCATGTAAGCTTTCCATGGGTCTTCCTTTTTTTCTTCTTCCCTCTATTTTTTCCTCAATCAAAACTTTAATAAAGTCATCGCGACGAAGTTCTGATTTTTCCTCTTCTGATTTCAATTACTTTTCACACTCATCCTCCACTTCACTTCATCCTCGACTTTATTTTGACCGTCTTTTGATCTCTCGTACGGACATAATTGTCTTTATCTACTATAATGTGGATAAAAAATAATTAGTCGACACCGCGTAAACAAGACACTCAAATCACTCACAACCACTTAAATTAAAAGTATTTTTGTGTTGCAGCTTAATTTCGATACAAAACTTCGCTATCACTATCATTCACCTTGTCTACTGTCAAAATGTCACCGACTGTCGGAATGTCACTTTTTATCGTTGATTAAAAGAGACAAGTAGAGGTCATTCTTGCTTGTACAGTATCTACTGAAAAACGTCTGTTGATTGTGATGTTGTATTAAGAGAATAATTAAAGAAATCGATTATCTTGACATATGTTCTAAGTCCGCAATTTGCTATTGCTATAGTTGCCAATAACAATATACACAGGCGCCTGTGCTTGTTTTTCTAAATTTCGCTTTTTCCTTAACTTTGAGACAACAACTCTTTTCGGACTAATAGGTACCTACGAATGTCATTTCATAAAGGTTAGTCGGCCAACCAGCACGGATCGACAACTACCTATGTGCCTATATAAATGTCATGTATACGTTTATTATTTCGGTTAGTATAATAAAACAAAAGCAGACCTACTTCTGTCAACACTATAATTAATGGAATACTCGTATTATTTTATATTAAATTAAATTTGGTGTGGGCCGGCCCTGTTAGTGTTGTCGAACAAATCGAGTGACCCCATCTCCGCCAATTTAATAACGAACGCACGTGGTACTCCGCGACTCACAACCACAAGGTCCCATTTGATAGGTAAATGTATTGCACATTTTGACCAAAAGCTCCCGGGCTAGTTAAGCTACAGCGTCCGCTTAAATTTTCAAGTTATGTCAGCTCTTTGGATTTAATTGCCTCATTGTTAGTATATGTATAATGCTATTGTTCTCTGCACTTTTAATAATAAAACTTGTAAACATGAAACCAGATTCGCAACATTGTAGAAGAGCCAGATATTGTGAGCCTGGTAGGACTATAAAGTAAAAATTTTGGTAAATTACCGTGTTATATAAATTACGGCAAAAACCCAACTATTGAAACAAATTATATTGCGTGTATTCATGAATAACTTTCGCGGTAAACAAAAACCCAAGACAATTATGTTATATTTAAATCAATGTTTGCATTTGCCTTGAATGTCTTCGCAGGTTTCCTCACGATATTTTCCTTTACCGTAAAACACTTGTGAATATCGGTGTAGCAGGTAGAAATATAAAATTTCACAAGTACTAGGTACAGTAGGTACTACAACTAACTAATATTAGGTACTATTTCGTAAAACGAATATTACTAATTATTTTACTTCGAATTTAAATACAATTTACTGAACGGTTAACTTCAAGGCACATTAATGCAATAAATGTAAGAAATTTACGTGCCATGAATTAGGTTTTAGTTTATCCCTTTTGGAACACTGCAGTCTTCACAAAGACGTTTCTTGGTCCCTTTAGAAATCCTCTTATGACAAATTGTTAACAATTGGATTAGGTACAGAAGCGTAGAAGTGTACCACAATGCACTAAGATGCTAAAATCACAATAATGCGTCCAATCCAGTTCGCCGAAACTAACTTAACGCAATATTTAGGTACTAAAGCAGCGCAAGCTTTTGAAATCATTATAATCTTGAGAAATGTTTTCATTGCTCTTTTCAATGAACGGTTCAACTCAAGAGTAGGTGTTAACGTTGCAACAAGCCAGATCCAGAGATACGAAGCTCAATAGGCAAGTGTGAACCATTGTTAAGACCATTAACAAACGAGTTTTGACACGCGAGTTTGCGAAACCACTAAGTAAATACACGATTTATTTAATTAGAACAAAATTAATTGAATACATATATCGAAAATATGCAGTTCGCGAATGTCGCAATGAATTAATCAAATTTGATTTGCATGTGCAGCAGCCGACTGGACCAATTTGTTGTGCAAGATGGAAATCGAGATAGCGACGCGATTGGAGGGTTGATACAATGATAAGGGAATTATAATTGGCGCTCACGAGAAAAGAAACGATGTATCGTAAACATTAAATGCCTACTTCAGGGTGCTTAAATACCTACGATTTTATTTTCTTCTACTCACCTACATTATCCTTTGAAATGAATACAAAGTTTCGTTGATGTCTATTTGAAGGAAGTAAAAGCTCTAAAGTTGTTAATGGTTGGGAGTAGAAAAATAAATATTAGTCGGAAATCATCCGCTTTCTTGATAACGCTACCCAGTACTTCCAACCTACCTGATCCGCTTTCTTCGTTTAATCATTTAATACCTACGTACATATTTATACAGAAACAAAGCTTTCCGCTTATGAAATATTTTAATCACGTAGAGTTCTGATGAAGATGGTACTTCCAGCTGTCATGTTTAGGGGCCTGTAGCGCTATGTTATGTTATGAATGCGTGTACTGGCTTTTTATTTTATTTTAGGCACATATTTCAAAAGTCCTTACTTACTACAAAATAATACTAAAGTATTTACGATTAGGTATTCATAGATGTTGGTTAGTAGAATGCATGACTAATGTGCCAATGTTTTTTCATGCTTACGTTAACAGCATGCAGTAAATTACAATAGTGAAGCTTTATGATAAAATTCAGTCATAAAATTAGGTCAATTTACCTATAAAAGTCGTTGTAAAGTTTAAACAACAACGCTTGGTCACGCTTGACCATTTTTTTACGACAATACCGTCGAAATCATACTTGATTTGTAGCCCATCAATATACCGGTTCGCGGGATAAATTTATCTGGGCACAATGTAGTTTAAGAACCTTGTCCATCGACACTATGACGCCGATTGCATAAATACGGTAAGACTCGACCGTATACGAGGAAGTTGTCCAGTAACGACCAATTTGCCTCGGGAGACAGCACTCGTCGCGTTTTTTTCCCGGCCCAACCTTCCTTAATGAGCAGAGAAACGCGCACCGCGCTCTAACTTCTATGCAAATTAAGGTATTTTCTTCGATTTTCGAAAGTTCATATTTGTGAGATCGCTAATGAATGCTGACAAATACGGTTTACGCGTTTCGTTAAGTTTTACTTTTATGTGAGTATTGCGTCGTTCCTCAGGCAATCTATGGCGCTCAAAGAAATTGATGGTGATTTGTGCTGTGCGCGTAAACCAACCTTTGAGTGATGAAATCGTTTGGGTAAGAAATAGTTTCACGGCAGACTAATGGTTGCTCCGTCTTCAATTTCCAAAGCAGATCATTCGTTATCTACCTTACTTACTTAGTAAACATAAACGTTCTTTAGCAACACCCCTTCGTGTTAAGTGATTAGATCTCATTACTTTACAGGTATATCATAATCTTACATTGATGTCTTAATATGCTCTTAGCTGTATTAGAAAAGATGGTGTTAGACCACATATTTATAATGTGCATTAACTACCCAATGTCCATATATGACTAGGTCCATACACCCATCTCGTCTTTGAGTGATCTTCATACGTGGAATCGATTGGTATGAAAGCTATGATACCTTAATGCTATTTTTGTTGGTCAACTTGTTGTCTGTAGATGATTCCTGAAAGCTTAATGATCGTTGCTGCTAATATTTTATTAGGTTTTGTTGATAACATGGCATTGGTCCGTTCAGAGGTGTTCGAAATCGGTCTCATCTGTCCTAGATGCACTTGTCGCGTGGTAAAGTGGTCTAACCTACAATGGGCTGAAGGAAGCGGGGTAACCTAGCTGGTCAGCGTAGGCGGGGCGGATCCAATTACGTCTCAGCAAGAACGAATTTATAGCGGCCGGCGTCTGCGCCTGCGACGCTCTCACCTTGACATGTCGCCGACGTGCCGATCTGGAACAGATCCATGTGCGACAGGTTTGTAACGCTTACCCAAAACGACTAAATTTAAGGGCCTATTAAATGTTAATTACATTAACATGATACACGCTTCTGGTGTTACGTGTAGGCTTGTGGTTGCCGATTGGTCTTAATTAGTAGAATTAGTAATATTGTGTTCGCTAAATTTGTAAGGCCTACTTGCGCAATAGAGTTAAACAAATAACTGGAGGTTATCTGGTTAAGTCCATACATTTTTGACATGCATTTGTGAAAATTTTAGCGAACTTAATGCATTTCCAGTGATATTGAGAAATACCTAAGTTCGTGAAACTGATTGATCGAACTTTGCTTTTGTTTAAATGAAGATGCAATTCTTGTGATTCATTTATGTATTAACTTTAAACTACAATCTTGGTCCAAAATAAACAAAAATAACGTAGGAGGAAAATTCAGAGAGCACATTACAATATAACCAGAACAAAAAAACATACACTAAAACTCATTAATTCTTTTTTCCTTTCGACATAATTATGATTTCCCTCTTAAGAAGCGTTTTTCGTCTAGTTCCTTAGAATCTTATTAAGAGGGCTTTACGGACGTCATAATTATGGTTGTGTATA
>JALPQI010018517.1:0-28867 GCA_025490895.1 Thaumatotibia leucotreta
TATTACAATTTGTAAATTTATTACACAAATATGTAAATTGTAAACTACATTGACACACCATCCATGCTTATCCATGCTTTGTGTTACTGTGATTTGTAATGCATATATTTGTAGAATACAGACTTGTCGCTTCTACATATTTGTAATATTTGTGGTACGTTTTTATGTAAACAATTCTACAAATTTGTCACATTTTACATATGTAAAGTTTTGTGGGATAGGGCCCTGGCCTATTTAACCCCGTTGACAAATGCTACAATTGTAAAACTGTTTCTCCAATGCCTAGGCCTTCAAAAGCAACAGGGGGCTACAAAGACATATAAGCTGCGTGCATGAGAAGAAACGGCCTCCGAGGAACAAGATGTGCGACCATTGCGGCCGAGGGTTCACGGTAACTATACAAGTACCTATACATATAAAATAATTTAAATTACAATGGCATAGAACAAAATAATTATATCCCTAATCTGCCGCCACTGTATAATATGTATGCCTACAAGCCTGATTACGATAAATAAAAGTTAGCGACGAACCGTCAAGTGTCAATATTTATCGATAGTCAAAACACCTCGGTCAATCCCTCTCACAGCTTAGTTTTTGCTATAAAGATTTCCGCTCTTTGGTTATTACTATGGTTACCTGGTAGTTAGTAACCCGAGTTTTATGCAAAATCCATCATCAATTCATCATCATCATCAGCCTATGATAGTCCACTGCTGGACGTAGGCCTCTCCTATAAACTATGCGTATAAACGCATTAGGAGGTAAATGCCCATAATCGCCACGCTGGGCGAGCGGATTGGCGATCGCAGTCATGTGTCCACTATGATGACGCTGCTGCCCATCATCAATATTTATCAAATAGTGGTCAGTGACACTTCAATCCCTTAGTCGACTCTTACGACACCCGCAGGAGGAGTTGGGGTGGTGACAAATGTATTCTTACTGCCGTCACCACACCACACGGCATACAGTAGGGTGTCCCATATTTTAAGAATTTTAGACATTTGGAGGTTTTGTCTCGTCCCTTATAAGAATTGCAAATACCAGAGAAATTTGACTGGTGGTTGCTAAGACCGAGTGGCCGAGCGGTACAAGGATCAATCGCGAAAGCTGATTACGTGGGTTCGAATCCCACCTCGGACGTTGGTGATCTTGGTCGTTTTTTCTTTGGTATACGAGTATATTGCCGTGTGGTGACGGCAGTAAGAATACATTTGTCACCACTTCAACTCCTGCGTGTGTCGTCTAAGGGATTGAAGGGTCACTGACTATTTTACAAGATTGATGATGGGCAGCAGAGTCATCATAGCAGACACATTACTGCGATCGCCAATCCGCTTGTCCAGCGTGGCGATTATGGATATTTACCTCCTAATGCGCGACCTACTCTTTTAAGTTATTTTAATTTTATTAAATACAAGTTATAAATATTAGATGTCATATACCAAAGAAAAACGACCAAGATCACCTATGTCCGAGGTGGGGATCGAACCCACGTACTCAGCTTTCGCGGCTGATGCCTGTACCCCTCGGCCACTCGGTCTTAGCAACCACCGGTCAAATTTCTCGGGTATATGCAATCCCTTAGAAGGCTAGGCGCCTTTGACCATTCTCTAAGGGCAAGCACTAACTACATGCCTGCACCTCCTATTAGAATACTTTACAGTTTTCTAGAATAGCTAGAGAGACATAGGTGATCTTGGTCGTTTTTCTTTGGTATATGACATCTAATATTTATAATTTTTATAGTATTAAGTAGTGTGACTACTGGAGAAAAATTAAAAATACAAATCAAAATACTTACTTAATAAATAATTTGATTTGTGTTTTCACAATATGTTAAATACAAGTTCTATACAAAAATTACTGCAATCTACATCTTAGTAATAATTTCTTCGTGTATTATGTCGTGCATAATGTTAAATAATTTATTTTAACTACAATCATCCCTATTCTACATATTTACACTTTCTAATTACTAAAGTCACTGGAGTTACTTTGGTAATTAGATTTAGTCATGGTTGTGGCAGAATAACAGCGTCTGCTGCTGGAAGTCTCAGAGCTTCCTGCGTAGACACATGCTGAGCCACTATCCATTTCTTTAAGTTTGTTATCTGTTCTGTTACTGTGTATTTCTGCTCTTTGTACTTATGCAAACTTTTGGAATAATAGTACACTGTGCATCAAGGGATGTAAGTAGGGAACTACTAACGAGAGTGTTAGAAGCCCGACGCCGTCAGGCGGAGGGCTTTTATGACTCGAGTTAGTATTCCGCTTACCGACCGTGATGCATACAATGTTTTTCATCACACTTGCCGACAAAAAATAAGTTTCAAGACATAATATTATTGAATGACGTACTGACATTTCTATTACTCCATAGGGAATTTCACTTTTCTATTACTCCCGCTACGCACGCAAGCAATGGCGCGCTTAGATAGCAAGTGTGATAAAAAATTAGTATCTTTCTCTTCGTCCATAATAGTTTTTGGTAGTTTATAGGCCAGTAGGCTTAGCACAGGATTAGTGTGACAATACGCCGCCGCGAGATAGACTATCCATCCTTCTTTTATTGGTAAAAAATGGAAAATCTATCTCACGGCGACATACTGACAAACCAATCATGTGCTAAGCATACAGTATTGACACCGTCCAAAACCGACGGACGACCAAATACATATATTGGCGTCTCCTCTGTTATTATAATAAGAGTAGGGTTTAGGGTCCAATAAATGAGACAATTACCAACTTCGTATTTGAGCACTGGTTTATTCTTCACCAATTCGCGATATTAAAACATCAATCTTAAAATAACACAGCGTATAAGACTACGTCTGCAACTGACCATTTCGATGACAAGAATGCCCCCACCGACCATCAGTCAGGTTACTTATAGGACTTAGAGGGGCAGGTGGCGTGACGTCATAGTGGCGTGATCGCCTGATCGGTCAGGTCAGGTGCAGCTGTTGTTTTTGTACATTGATTACTATTGGATATTTTTCACATTTTAGATTCTACATGATGACGCCGCCGTCACATACAATATTCATTGTAACTTGCATGTTTCTGTTCCAGACTATGGCGATTCTTAAATCGCATATCCGCACGCACACTGGCGAGCGTCCGCACTCGTGCGCGCACTGTCCGGCGACCTTCGCTCACTCCGCGGCTCTTTACACGCACAATAAGATGCTACACGCACAGAAATCATCTTGAGATGTTACATGTTATGGAACACTACGTGACCTGCTTAGGGGGGGGGAGGGGGTCCGTCAAAGTACCACTCTTGGTCACCCGGGGGAGGGGGGGTCTGGTATCTTGTCACGTGACTAGTATATTTCGAGATTACTTTGTAATAATGTAATTTAAATTGGATTTACACGCCACCGTTTTTCCCATCACAATGAGGGTTTTCGATAATTTTTCTGCCACCAGGCGGCGCTTCGGTCGCACCTGGTCTCGACAACTGTCAGATTCATACTATTCATAGGCACTTGGGCCTAAAATATTGAAATTCTATTTTATTTGGAAGAGAATTGATTTTGTAATGGATTACGACTATTACACGGTCATCGAACTGAAGACGGAGCTAAAAAACAGGGGCGCAAAGTCACTGGTATTAAAAATAATTACTTTAACTTTGTTAATTTCATGAGAATTGACTTGGAACTATTTTATTTATTTATTTTAGGTAACAATATGCCTAAAGTAATGGTTTTCGGAATAAATAAACCTATAAATACGTTGAAAATTAAATGCGCGTATTTATTTTGACAGTTCGTTAAACGGTCGGCTCAGTGCTGCCATCTCACCTCCCCATAGCGGCAGAAAAAGTATCAAAAACCCTCATTACTCGGGGGGCGGAAGGGTTGTCTTGTTATCGATAAGTCTTATTGTAGTCGATAAATAAATTTAATAAAGAAAAAAAATGCCGTAGCTTTGAGATAAATTACACGAATGCAAATCATACTATTTAGTACCCATCAAAATTGCAAAGATTAATAAAATATGCTCTAAAGCCATAGGAAATAATTAATATGAAATATAAAATATTTAGAACAAAGCCTAGATGGGTCCTGTATTTCTTGGTTACGTGTTTTTGCGGAGTTAGCATTTTTATGAGAACAGGATGAACTCATCGATAGCAGTTATGTCGATGTTTAATTTTGTCAATCTCTCGTTCTTGCTAGAAAAATATCGAGGTATAGTTATGAAGCTACTCCCCACTTGAGTGAATCAAGAACTTAATTTCCCAATACGCTCGTATGCTACACACTCACGTTCGCGGTTTCGTGCCGCGCTTCGCTTGCGACTCTTGCGATTGGGGAGCGGCATATGCAAGGACACGACAATATCAGGGTCGCGTTTTATTAAAGTTACAATTTTGCTGTTTGCCTCTCTTTTTACCCAATATGTGCGTGCGTTAGAGAGGTAAACAGCAACATGTAACTTTATAAAACGCGACCCAGCATGGCCGTAGGCGTAGTATGTAGCTCTACTGGGACTAGTGATGTGCCGTCGGTAAATTACGCATTTACGGTAATTCTCATTGATGGAAATTACGGTAAATTACGGAAATTTCTCGGTAACTTACCACTTAAGAATGTTTGGTCATGTTTAAAATTTGTTTACAAATATCGTGTTTTCAAACTTTTTATTATTTTTCTTGTTGTTTTCTTAACAAAAGTTATTTCACACCGTAAATCATAAGATCTTTTGTTACTCATCGTGTTATCTAAGGTAGCACTTGCAGGTAAAATTTAAAGGGTTTAGCGGTGATTGTAAATACTATCTAATTAGAAGCTAGGCTATGTCATTGTCCTGAGTTTGGATGTTTCGTGATTGGCCCGTATCTTTTGTTAGGTTCAGGTAGTTATGGTGGGGAAAATAATTGTGTCCCCTAACGTAGAACAGATTCCAGTTTTTTATTTGGACGTAGTTTAGCAAAAAGGATCCAACCTCAAAAAATTGTCATTGAAAAGACTGACTTTTGCTTTTGACAGAAGTTTGAAGTTTCAGTTGATGCGACTTTATACCGGCAGCTCAACAGACAGATCTCTAAGTCCCTCAAACGCAATATGCGCCAATTCCGTACCAAGTGTATAGAAGAAGCCATCGAGCGGAACAAGGGCTCTAAAGTTTTTGCAAGGGATCTGTCTGTTGGGCAAAGCTAGCTCGCCAAATTAAAGACTGAGGATGGTAGAATCGTCACATCCAGATCTGAGCTGCCGAGTGAGATAGAGGGTTTTTATGGACAGCTGTACACGTCAACTAGCAGACCCGAAGTTGATCTAGCGGAAGACCTCAGAGCTAGACTGACCCGACACTATACAGAAGACATCCCGGACATCAGCCTGTGCGAGATTAGAATGGCTCTTGAACAGCTCAAAAATAACAAGGCGCCTGGGGAGGACGGAATTACAGCTGAGCTTCTGAAGGCGGGTGGTAAACCGATCCTTACGGCCCTTTAGAAGTTGTTCAATTCCGTCTTACTGGAAGGGAGAACGCCAAAGGCATGGAACAAAGGTGTGGTGGTACTGTTCTTCAAAAAAGGTGACAACGCTTTATTGAAGAACTACCGACCCATCTCACTTCTGAGCCATGTCTATAAGCTGTTTTCAAGAGTCATTACGAATCGTCTTGCACGCAGGCTTGATGACTTCCAGCCTCCCGAACAAGCCGGTTTCTGAAGAGGCTTTAGTACCGTAGACCACATCCATACGCTTCGCCAGGCTATACAGAAGACCGAAGAATATAACCTGCCCCTCTGTTTAGCGTTTGTGGACTACGAGAAAGCCTTCGATTCGGTCGAAACCTGGGCAGTACTACAGTCTCTCCAACGGTGCCAAGTTGACTACCGCTATATCGAGGTGTTGAAGTGTTTATACGAGAGCGCCACAATGTCAGTCCGACTCCAAGACCAGAGCTCGAAGCCTATTCTGCTGCAGCGGGGAGTTAGGCAAGGAGATGTCATCTCCCCTAAGCTGCACTGGAGGATGTCTTTAAGACTCTGGACTGGAGAAGGCTGGGTATCAACATAAACGGCGAGTACCTCACTCACCTTCGATTCGCTGACGATATAGTAGTCTTGGCTGAGACCTTGGAGGACTTAAGTACTATGCTCGTTGACCTTAGTAAAGCCTCTGAGCGAGTTGGTCTTAGGATGAACATGGATAAGACGAAAATCATGTCGAATTCCAACGTAGCACCAACGTAGCTACGAATGTAGCACCAACTCCCGTTATAATCGGAGAATTTACAGTCGAAGTTGTAGACGAATATATATACCTAGGGCAAACTATTCAGTTAGGTAAGTCCAACTTCGAGAAAGAGGTCAATCGTCGAATCCGACTCGGTTGGGTAGCGTTCGGGAAGCTACGACACATATTTTCGTCCAATATTCCGCAGTGTTTGAAGACGAAAGTCTTTAATCAGTGTGTGTTGCCAGTGATGACATACGGTACTGAAACGTGGCCGCTTACAATGGACCTCATAAGAAGGCTCAAAGTCACCCAAATGGCTATGGAGAGGACTATGCTAGAAGTCTCTCTGCGTGATCGGATTAAAAATGAGACCATCCGCAGCAGAACTAAAGTAGCCGAAATAGCTCTCCGAATCGCTAAACTGAAGTGGCAGTGGGCGGGGCACATTGCGCTTAGAACCGATGGCCGTTGGGACGGGAAGGTTCTTGAGTGGCGGCCACGTACCGGAAGGCGTAGCGTGGGTAGGCCCCCCATTAGGTGGACCGATGACCTGGTGAAGGTCGCAGGAGTCCGCTGGATGCGGGTGGCGCAGGACCTGTGTAGCAATCTTTGGAGGAGGCCTATGTTCAGCAGTGGACGTCTTTCGGCTGATATGATGATGATGATGATGATAAAAAATTTAAAATATCATTGAAAACATTTAAGTTTTCTATAGGAAATTTTACCTGAGAACTTTCGCGGAGAGAATTTTCGGTAATTTACGCCCGTAATTTACCGTAATTTTGGTAATAAACTAGTTCCCGCCCACGGATGTTTTTGAAAATTTCTACATAAGTCATGGCTAGTCAACTAAATACTATCCTGGAAAAATAATAATGAAAATGTGTGTATTTAGACAACTTTCTCATTAATTACCGATATTGGTAATCTTACCGAGAAAGTTACCACAAGATTCTCTAAATTCTCGTAAATTACGGTAACGGCACATCACTAACTGGGACGCAGTCTATGCTATTAAAAACAAATTTCTGTTTGTATGTGTATTCATTCAATATTACCCTAAAAATGTACTTGTAAATAAATAAATTTATTACATAAATCGACCTAGTTCCACGGTAAGCTCAATTAAGGCTTGTGATGTGGGTACCAAGCGACGATACATATAATATATAGATACTTAAATACATAGACAGCCATGACCAAGACCAAAATATTTGTGATAAATTAAATATAAATACACAAATAATGCCCTCGCTGGGATTCGAACTCGGAACCTCCAGCTTCGTAAGCTACCAACTCTAGGCTACGGAGGCTGACTTGTAGCTTTATAATATGCAATTGCTAATATCCTGACTTAAAATTATATTGACTAGTGCAATCCGCATATACAACATGCAGGGCCTGCATTGCAGGCTGCTGCACACTCAATACAGATTATACAATATAATTATGCTTAATATGCTTTAGATATTAGACGTCAGTACAGTCTAGTGCAGTCATGATGACTGTATTGTCATATGATAATGGGATATTCGTGCCGTTTTTTATTGAACGGTTGGTTTTCTAA
Organism: Thaumatotibia leucotreta; assembly: GCA_025490895.1. Taxonomy (NCBI): domain Eukaryota; kingdom Metazoa; phylum Arthropoda; class Insecta; order Lepidoptera; family Tortricidae; genus Thaumatotibia; species Thaumatotibia leucotreta. The sequence continues at coordinate 7,774 of JALPQI010018517.1, forward strand.
ATTATACGAAATTCTGTTATATTTATTCAATGTTATCCTCGAACTGTTCCCGTAGTTTGAATTCGAAATCCTAATTTTGTTGCCTGTTGTCTAATACAGGCCTAATAAACGTCAATGTCAACTTTGTTGTTCCATTGTTTGCGTTTAGTTATTCCATGTTGCTTGGCTGTGTATTCTATTCTATAGCTACTGCTATGCTGTGGGCGCTGTGGCTGTGGCATTCATTTATGTCAATTAGTAAATATGGCGTCTGCCTTCTCTGAACTACTTGTTCGACTTGTGTTCATAAATGTGTTGATTGATTGATTTATTTCTTTGAAACCACAGTATTAACAAGCTAATTGAAGTATATTTGAACTGATCGAACTATCAAAATGAACGTGCAAGTCCACGAAGTGCAAGTTTTAAATCCAGTTCGCCCCGACCACACAATCTTACAAAATGCCCTCGTTCAATTACAAACACCTCAGGAACAGCAACAACAAATGCAACAGCAGATGACTGCGACTATAAGCGTAGAAGTACAGTCGCTCTCCAGCGGCAACTCGAAGAAAGTTAAGGCTGAGAAAGAAAAGGACAAGAAAGAGAAGAAGAAAGAGGCAATCGACGGGCAAGCCCGCGAGATCATTTTCAAGGTTATCAAATTTTTCGAAACTGAAAAGCAGAATAGAGGCTACTCGTTCCCCGTCGAAAATGTCGTCAAACGGGCCTGCGCGGCCACAGGGCTGTCAGAAAGCACTATAAAGCGCATCAAACGGGACGGCTTGAGAGCAGAAGCGACTCAAACTAGAATACAAGGACCGAAGAAGAAACGCGTAAGGAAAACTAAAGTGCAGCTCGACTACTTCCAATTATGCGCTCTTCGAGGCATAGTGAACAGCTATTCGGTCAGAAAAGAAGTCCCAACGCTGAGCAAGATTTTAGCTGCTGCGAAACACGAATTGAACTATAGAGGCGGTAAGGAGAGTTTAAGGTTAATATTGTTGAATAAGCTCGGTATTAAGTTTAAGAAGTGCGAGAAAAAGAACAAGAAGCCTCCGGAGACGTTGCCGCAGCCTCCTCCACAGCAGCAACCGCAACAGCAACAAGTTCCGCAGATACAGGTGCAGCACATGATGGCGCCTCCGATGCCGCCCATGAAGCCTATCGAGAACCAGTGTGTCTACGCTAACATGATGCAGCAGGTGCCCCCAGTCTCATACTAGACTTTCTAAGTCTAAATGCACTAGAAACTGCCAGATTTCTCATTCAAATTGTATGGCTAGAATAGGAAGTATAATTAATCTGGTTTTATAATTTTCTGCATAATAATTGTTGCTTCCGAAATCTGATATTAGTGAGATTTTTATTTAAATCAATGCCAGTTGTGTGTTGTAGCTGTTATTAGTTCAAATTTAAAATATCATGTCAGATTTTGAAAGTACAAAAATAAAATTTTCAATTGTAACATTTTCTATTAAAAGTGTATCAAAAGCCCTTATCTATCTTGTAGGTAATGAGGTATGTAAGGGTTTTTGATAAGAAGAGTCCCAATTCTGGACCCTTAATTTATATGGACCTGATATTATGAATTATGAACATGTTTATGATGGCAATGATTCTTATAGCCTTTCCCATGAATCATGTCAAACACAGAACACACCCATACATTATAATGGAAGTGTCTATATGACCAGAAAAACCTCATTTTCCACACATCAACTATAATCTAAAATTGGCGAAAATGTCATACAATTGTCATCAGATTTAAATCGGAGCAGCTAGGGTGCCCGCAAATATCTGAACAGGATGCTTAGACAAGTTCTCAATCGCTAACGCTTAATCGTCAGAGTGCCATGGTCGCTCAGATGTATCTGATGACAAATATACGACAATGGTGTATGGTATGCTTACGTTTATAATTTATTGCCCATCACTGGATTATATTTTGAAGATTATTTATTTTACAATCTAAATCATGAAGTTAAAGAACCTTTTTTATTTACAATAACTTAGGTACTAACCATTATCTGTTTAAATTTAAAACCAGGTACGTACATAGCCAATAGACATAAAAGAAAAAATTGTGTTTATGAATTTAAAATTTAAATATGTCTATTGCAAACATTTTTTTACAGTATCATCATAAATATTTTTCGAAGTCTAAACTCATGTATTAAAGGTGAGGAAATGTATAATAATTTTTGCAAATCAAATTTCTACTATACTTATTGCAATTTTATGTAAGGATTTTTAAATTTAAATTAAACATGTAAACAATGCACTAAATGTATACTTAATATTATTTCGAAAAATCCAAATTCTCCATGTTATATTGAAAATATATGTTCATGGTATAACTTAAGAAATTATTTTAGATCTTCACGAAAAACGTTAATAAGTTAGAAGAATATACTCCAAATTGTACATATTGAGGAAATCTGGCAAATGTACATAAGCTTAAACACGACCCTAATCACAAAGGCAATCATTTTTTTAAAGCTTGTGTACTATAGTCTAAAATATACAGAGTGTATTTCGAGTCAATAACTTTGCACTCACCATATACAGGATGTTACCCCATCCACTTTGGTTTGTGTTTATACCTGATTGTTCATAGCTTAGTAGCTCTCGGTGAGACCAGTGCCTAACGAATTGTACGTAACATTCGCTCGTTTGGTGTAAAGCCATCTTAAAAACACTTTATACCAGTAATTGGAGTTCGAGGCCAAAGATAGTATGAAAATATTGCCACAGTAATAAAATGTTCTTACATTAGTAAATCCTTATTTTCTAAGAACAGGCGTTGAGATATCTTATTTATTGGTAATTTTAATTCTTTAATTTATAGAAACAATATTATTTACTTATTTTCACGTAAATATAAGATATTTTAATAAAATTTAATTATCCGCAATTATTATTAACAAAGTTGGTATTGCGCTTGTATCACCTCAGGTGTTAATAACATTTGGTACAACAATTTAACCACACATAAATTAAAACCCTATTTCTGCATCATCATCATCATCATCATCATATCAGCCGAAAGACGTCCACTGCTGAACATAGGCCTCCCCCAAAGATTGCCACAATGACCGGTCCTGCGCCACCCGCATCCAGCGGACTCCAGCTCAATTAAGGCTTGTGATGTGGGTACCAGGCGACGATATATATAATAGATAGATACTTAAATACATAGAGAGCCATGACCAAGGAACAAATATTTGTGATAAATAAATACACAAATAATGCCCTCGCCGGGATTCGAACCCGGAACCTCCAGCTTCGTAGGCAGGGTCACTACCAACTAGGCCACGGAGGCTGACTAAATTGTACATATAATATTAGTCACATAAAAGCCGAGAGGCCTTTATGACGCCCAAATAATTAGTAAAAGAAAATGCTTAAAATATACCTCTTAGAGTATATAGTATAACCAACTTTGTTCCAACAAAAATCTGACAAAGGCATTTTAAACCTTAAAATAAGCGTCAGTTAGTAATTTAACCATACTGTCTTAATAAATATGGCACGCTGTCGTTTGTGTTCACTGGTAATTTAACTTCTTTTTAACCCAGATAAGCCTGAAACCAAAAAATGTGACCCCCGGATTTTTTACGATAAAGTGATTAATTGTCAATAAAACACTACAATTAACCAAAAAACAAAAGAAAAAAAATCGGTGTTATAACACCTGGTCGGCGTAAGTGGGTTAAAATAGGCCTTGAAACGTAGGCTCTTATCATTTTAAGTTCTTTACGATAAAATTTTGTCATATCAATGTTAGTTTAAAGAAAATAAAAGTTTTTAGGTATTTACGTGTTTTTAAGATAATTCTAGTTGTGACAGCCATATTAAACAAAAAGGTGTACAAACATTACAGTGGTATGTAATGTTTTAATTACGAATTATTTTAAATAAAAAACATTAATGACAAAAAGGTTGTCGAAACCTGAAAACTTTATTTGACAATGAATGACATAAGATACTTTGACAGATTTGACAGTAAGGCATCTGTCGTAGTTTCTTTGGCCTCGAACTCCAATTAGTGGTATAGTCAAAGTCAAACTATTCTTTATTCAAGTAAGCTTATTAATAAGCATTTTCGAATCGTCTGACATTATCAAGAGCAAGAAAAAAAAATCTATACTAACCTAAACCTATTAGAACCTGGAAGTACACTTTTCGTACATAATTTCTGATTAACACGACAATTGAAAACTCGACCGCTACATAACGAAATAAATAGCTAGCGCCGAGAAGAATGCTTCCTAGCGGTGACGGATAATCACTGTTTTCTTGTAGTACAATTTTTTTTGATTAGCGTACACTTTTGTACATTTCTTGTACATTTTTTTGATGTTAGTTTGAATTCTGTGCCACACCATGTCCCCGCTAGAAAGTATGACACCTATATTATATCGAAATCATGTAGTGAACTGGACCGGTAATGTATGTGGCTATACTTTAGACTCTAGTACAATATAGCACCCAAATCACGCTTTAAATGTATAATTTATATCAGTGGGTCTTTGATAAGGTAGGTACTAAAACATGATCGACTTTTAAGAACATGTTAGCTGTCAACATCCGTTACAACAGATATATCGATGCTGCCACGGGATTTTAATTCTCGAAAATCTCAGTCTCGGCTAATCTCATCCGAAAATTCACTTCGTGTCAATCTTCGTGTGATTCGTTCGCTGTGTTTCGGTTTAGGGGTAAGATAGCCGGTGTAATTACTGGCATAGAGGCAATCCATCTAAGTCCTCAGGGTAGGCAGCGCATAGGCGATTGTTTGGTCACTAAGTGCCTCAGTTACTGCTTTCCATCAGGTGGGCTGAGAGCTCAGTTGTCTACCTTCGTCACGTGATAATAAAAATTCACTAGGTCAAAAGGTTGCCATCTTTGACACCATAACGCCAAGCAATATCGGACGTGTGCAGCACGTGCGTAAATGTAATATTAGATGGTAAATACACCGCTTGTTGGTGTGCCATCTAATATGATATTTACATACACTACAACCGTACGCCACGCTCACGCATCCGGTGTGACTTGAACCTTGACATTTTTAACAATATACGCTTTAAATGTAATGCGCTCGGATAAATAACCGCATTGGTCGCTTTGATATATCTGAGGCCGTACGCCCGTAAGTTAAAGGGACGGGGCTATACTAAGGAATGAGATAGTGATATTCACCTCTCATTTCTTAGTATAGCTCCATCCCTATAACTTACGTAAGAACTTAAAGGCGTCTGGCTTGATGACTGTTTCTAGACAATTCGTCGTTGGATATCCTATAGTAAGATAGGCAGAAAAGATTTTTAAGGCATTTCTCAGAGCGTAAACGGACATCTCATTCATCCGGTCACATTTTTTTGGAAGTAGCTGCATCTTTTGGTACCATTTTCGGTCGTCAGATACAGCACCCGTTTCTCTATAAGACAATCAAAACCAACCTCAAATCATTCAGCCATTTCCTATAAAACGTGACCAGATGAATGAGATTTCCGTTTACGCTCTGAGAAATGCTCTTTAGTATTTTAGTACTTTATTAATCTAGGCTATAGTAAAAGCAATACTAAAAGAACACCCAATTTATGTTTCGATTAATTAGAAAGCTTGGAATTGCATTTGCTTCATCATTATTTATATGCCCATTTCAGTCCACTGCTGGAGGTAGCCCTATTCTTACCAATGCGTATAGACGCATTGGTAAGACGTGTCAGTGGAGACGCACCCTTACATTAGTAACCACTGACACGGAGTTGTCCAAAACTGACCAATTACATTCTTCAAATTCGAATTCGAAACACTGTGATGCGGTCTGTTTGGCGGAGCCCCCATAGTTAAAGACGGCCTTGTCCAAATGTTTTTTTTTTTTTGAGAATTACACAGTTAGGCTAATATTGATGCAATTCCATGCTCTTTTGTCATTTAACTTCATCAATAGAATTAACTTTCGTTCACTGAAAGGGACCTCGTCAGTATAATGACGGGCTTATAATGGTTAATTTTTTAAATTTGTGACATTTTCGCACTTATTCATTAAAACCAAATGCGACAGCCGTCTTCCACGACTGTATGTTTACTGTGCCTGTGAAGGGCAGCACCCTATACGTCGACGACCGGCTTTGACCGTTCGAAATAGTTATTTATGTGGCTGGCGCATAATAAGAGGCATTAAACATGAGTGTCGTTCTCGCCTACGGCTCGTTTCATAATAAAATCGCACGAGTATTTAATGCCTAATTATGTACAGTCACATACATAACTTTATCTACATCCGTATCATAAATTTAGAATGCCAATTTACCTTTATTTACATTGATATCCACTAAGTAAAATACCTCTAAATATACCTATTCAAATCAGTTGAAATCACTCAATTTGTGCTATAAATCTTCTGTTGACAATCAAAACTCGGTATCAAATAACTACTTGAAATAATCGTATCTCAGTTCTGATTCAATAATGACAGACCTTGCGAAGAGTAGTGATAGTTTTTATAGAGAGTTAGGGTGCGGTTCTACTGACGCGGAGGTCAGCCAATGAGACCGCATCACAGTGTTTCGAATTTGAAGAATGTAATGAGGGTTTTTGATACTTTTTCTGCCGCTATGGGGAGGTGAGATGGCAGCACTGAGCCGACCGTTTAACGAACTGTCAAAATAAATACGCGCATTTAATTTTCAACATATTTATAGGTTTATTTATTCTGAAAACCATTACTTTAGGCATATTGTTACCTAAAATAAATAAATAAAATAGTTCCAAGTTAATTCTCATGAAATTAACAAAGTTGAAGTAATTATTTTGAATACCAGTGACTTTGCGCGCCTGTTTTATAGCTCCGTCTTCAGTTCGATGACCGTGTAATAGTCGTAATCCATTACAAAATCAATTCTCTTCCAAATAAAATAGAATTTCAATATTTTAGGCCCAGGTGCCTATGAATAGTATGAATCTGACAGTTGTCGAGACCAGGTACGTACGAAGCGCCGCCTGGTGGCAGAAAATTTATCGAAAACCCTCATTGGTCAATTTTGCACAGCTCCTCTCCGCGTCAGTGGAGACGCACCCTATGATTAGTTGATCACAGAAGCTGTCACCGGGTCCGAACGGGTTGTCGATCGATGTCGATAGATGGGGTGACGCCCTAAGTGTTCAAACCCGATAGAGCTAGTAACCTCGAATCTGTATTATGATAGGCGTAGAATAAGAAGGCTGAGTTTTACATTATGTATCATAATTATTTTTACTATAAATAAAACTAAAGAGTTGACATAATTATGTATTTTTATTTTCACCTTTCAACTTCTAAATAAATAAATTTTCATCTCACTTGCTGTCTAAGCGCGCCATTGCTTGCGTGCGTAGCGGGAGTAATAGAAAAATCAAATTCTCTAGGGAGTTATAGAAATGTCAGAACTTCATTTTATAATATTATGTCTTAAAACTTATTTTTTTGTCGGCAAGTGTGATGAAAAACATTGTATGCATCACGGTTGGTAAGCGGAATACTAACTCGAGTCATAAAAGCCCTCCGCCTAACGGCGTCGGGCATCTAACACTCTCGTTAGTAATCCCGTACTTACCTCCCTTGATGCATAATGTACCATTAAATACATTAAATTTGTCTATTATTTGATATAACTGGTCTTTTCTCCGAGCGTTTCAACCGCCGTGATTTCGGTCACAGAATATTACAAGATATGACCCTGGGTATTATTTTAAAGTAAGCGTAATTCAGTATCAATACCAAGCGTAATCACTTATGTTGCAGTACTCGTCCTTCCGTTTCTGTATTAAAGTGTGTCGAATCTGAGCGGTTTAAACGCTTCTCAAATAATCACCTACAAAACCATAACAGCATTGATATCGGAAGATGCCATAGCACCGTCACTTCCCTATATCGCCGTGCCCCTTTCAAAAATCAGTATGGCACAGCAGTCTCACTTCTCCTTGTGTATGGCGGCGAGATGCGACTTGAGTGCGACGCGCTGCGCGAAGGCTATAACTGGGCGTTTTTATCTTGTCATTGTCGTCTTAGCAAGTATTGTTACAAGATATGACCTTGGGTATTATTTTAAAGTAAACGTAATTCAGTATCAATACCAAGCGTAATCAATGATGTTGCTCTACACGTCCTTCCGTTTCTGTATTAAAGTACAGTGTCGAATCCGAGCGGTTTAAACGCTTCTCGGAGAATCTACGAAAACATAATAGCATTGATATCGGAAGATGCCATAGCACCGTCACTTCCCTATATCGCCTCGCCCCTTCCAACAATCAGTATGGCACAGCAGTCTCACTTCTTGTGTATGGCCGCGAGGTGCGACTTGAGCGCGACGCGCGTCATTGTCGTCTTAGCAAGTATTGTTACAAGATATAACCCTGGGTGTTATTTTAAAGTAAACTTAATTCAGTATCAATACCAAGGCTAGCGTAATCAATATACCTAGATATTTTTGATTGACGTACGACATGATTGTTATCGATAAGTCTTGTAGTAGTCGATAAATAAATTTAATTAATAAATAATGCGCAGTAACTTAGAGATAATCTACAAGAATGCAAACCATATTCAAAACGATACATTATTTTTCTTATACCTTGTATTTTGTACCCATTAAAAGAACAAAGACTAATAAGAAATACTCTAACGCTATAGGCAATAATTCATATGAAGTATAAGATATTTAAAAATAAAGCGTAGATGGGTCCTGTATTTCTTGGTTTTACCTGATTTTACGAAGTTAGTATCTTTAAATAGGGTGTACGCATTGATAACAGTTATGTCGATGTTTGATTTAGTCAATCTCTCGTTTCTGCTAGAAAAATATCTAGGTATAGTAATCAATTATGTTGCGCTACTCGTCCTTCCGTTTCTATGTAAAGTACAGTGTCGAATCTGAGCGGTTTAAACGCTTCTCAAATAATCACCCTTCTACAAAACCATAAGTGCATTGATATCGGAAGATGCCATAGCACCGTCACTTCCCTATACGCCCCGCCCCTTTCAACAATCAGTATGGCACAGCAGTCTCACTTCTCCTTGTGTATGGCTGCGAGATGCGACTTGAGTGCGACGCGCTGCGCGAAGGCGATAACTGGGCGTTTTTATCTTGTCATTGTCGTCTTAGCAAGTATTGTTACAAGATATGACCCTGGGTATTATTTTAAAATAAACGTAATTCAGTATGAATACCAAGCGTAATCAATGATGTTGCTCTACTCGTCCTTCCGTTTCTGTATTAAAGTAATGTCGAATCTGAGCGGTTTAAACGCTTCTCAGAGAATCACCCTTCTACAAAACCATAACAGCATTGATATCGGAAGACGCCATAGCACCGTCACTTCCCTATATCGCCCCGCCCCTTTCAACAATCAGTATGGCACAGCAGTCTCACTTCTCCTTGTGTATGGCGGCGAGATGAGACTTGAGCGCGACGCGCTGCGCGAAGGCGATAACTGGGCGTTTTTATCTCGTCATTGTTGTCTTAGCAAGTATTGTTACAAGATATAACCGTGGGTATTATTTTAAAGTAAACGTAATTCAGTATCAATACCAAGCGTAATCAATTATGTTGCTCTACTCGTCCTTCCGTTTCTGTATTAAAGTACAGTGACGAATCTGAGCGGTTTAAACGCTTCTCAAATTCTACAAAACCATAACAGCATTGATATCGGAAGATACCATAGCACCGTCACTTCCCTATATCGCCCCGCCCCTTTCAACAATCAGTATGGCACAGCAGTCTCACTTCTCCTTGTGTATGGCGGCGAGATGCGACTTGAGTGCGACGCGCGTCATTGTCGTCTTAGCAAGTATTGTTACAAGATATAACCCTGGGTGTTATTTTAAAGTAAACTTAATTCAGTATCGATCAATATCAAGGCTAGCGTAATCAATATACCTAGATATTTTTCTAGCAGGAACGAGAGATTGACAAAATTAAACATCGACATGATTGTTATCGATAAGTCTTGTAGTAGTCGATAAACAAATTTTATTAATAAAGCGCAGTGACTTAGAGATAATCTACCAGAATGCAAACCATATTCAAAAAGATACATTATTTTTCTTATACCTTGTATTTTGTACCCATTAAAAGAACAAAGACTAATAAGAAATACTCGCTATAGGCAATAATTCATATGAAGTATTAGATATTTAAAAATAAAGCGTAGATGAGTCCTGTATTTCTTGGTTACCTGATTTTACGAAGTTAGTATCTTTATGAGAATAGGGTGTACGCATTGATAACAGTTATGTCGATGTTTGATTTAGTCAATCTCGTTCCTGCTAGAAAAATATCTAGGTATAGTAATCAATTATGTTGCTCTACTCGTCCTTCCGTTTCTGTATTAAAGTACAGTGTCGAATCCGAGCGGTTTAAACGCTTCTCAAATAAACACCCTTCTACAAAACCATAACAGCATTGATATCGGAAGATGCCATAGCACCGTCACTTCCCTATATCGCCCCGCCCCTTCCAACAATCAGTATGGCACAGCAGTCTCACTTCTCCTTGTGTATGGCTGCGAGATGCGACTTGAGTGCGACGCGCTGCGCTAAGGCGATAGCTGGGCGTTTTTATCTTGTCATTGTCGTCTTAGCAAGTATTGTTACAAGATATGACCCTGGGTGGGTATTTCTCAGAGCTTAAATGGACATCTCATTCATCTGGTCACGTTTTTTTGGAAATGGTTACATCTTTTGGTATTATTTTCGGTGGTCAGATACAGCACCCATTTCTCTATAAGACAACCAAAGCCAACCTCAAATCATTCAACCACTTCCAAAAAAAAGTGACCAGATGAATGAGATGTCCGTTTACACTTTGAGAAATGCCCGGGTATTATTTTAAAGTAAACGTAATCCAGTATCAATACCAAGCGTAATCAATGATGTTACTCTACTCGTCCTTCCGTTTGTGTATTAAAGTACAGTGTCGAATCTGAGCGGTTTAAACGCTTCTCAAATACCCTTCTACAAAACCATAACAGCATTGATATCGGAAGATGCCATAGCACCGTCACTTCCCTATACGCCCCGCCCCTTTCAACAATCAGCATGGTACAGCAGTCTCACTTCTCCTTGTGTATGGCGGCGAGATGCGACTTGAGTGCGACGCGCTGCGCGAAGGAGATAACTGGGCGTTTTCTTGTCATTGTCGTCTTAGCAAGTCGTCGTTGAGATTGCCAATTCCCTTATGTGTAAATTTCAAATTTGACAAAAGAAGACTGTAAACATATGTCATTTGGATTGATTTTTCAGTTCCTGAAATCGTGCACATAACGGAATTGGCAATCTCAACGACGAAGTATTGTTACAAGATATAACCCTGGGTATTATTTTAAAGTAAACGTAATTCAGTATCAATACCAAGCGTAATCACTTATGTTGCAGTACTCTTCCGTTTGTGTATTAAAGTACAGTGTCGAATCTGAGCAGTTTAAACGCTTCTCAAATAATCACCCTTCCACAAAACCATAACAGCATTGATATCGGAAGATGCCATAGCACCGTCACTTCCCTATATCGCCCCGCCCCTTTCAACAATCAGTATGGCACAGCAGTCTCACTTCTCCTTGTGTATGGCGGCGAGATGCGACTTGAGTGCGACGCGTGTATTGTCGTCTTAGCAAGTATTGCTACAAGATATGACCCTGGGTGTTATTTTAAAGTAAACTTAATTCAGTATCGATCAATATCAAAGCTAGCGTAATCAATATACCTAGATATTTTTCTAGCAGGAACGATAGATTGAGAAAATTAAACATCGACATGATTGTTATCGATAAGTCTTGTAGTATCACCATAGCACCGTCACTTCCCTATATCGCCCCGCCCCTTTCAACAATCAGTATGGCACAGCAGTCTCACTTCTCCTTGTGTATGGCGGCGAGATGCGACTTGAGTGCGACGCGCGTCATTGTCGTCTTAGCAAGTATTGTTACAAGATATGACCCTGGGTGTTATTTTAAAGTAAACTTAATTCAGTATCGATCAATATCAAGGCTAGCGTAATCAATATACCTAGATATTTTTCTAGCAGGAACGATAGATTGAGAAAATTAAACATCGACATGATTGTTATCGATAAGTCTTGTAGTATCACCATAGCACCGTCACTTCCCTATATCGCCCCGCACCTTTCAACAATCAGCATGGCACAGCAGTCTCACTTCCCTATATCGCCCCGCCCCTTCCAACAATCAGTATGGCACAGCAGTCTCACTTCTCCTTGTGTATGGCGGCGAGATGCGACTTGAGTGCGACGCGCTGCGCAAAGGCGGCGGGGCAGCGCGCGCACGCGAAGGGCCGCTCGCCGGTGTGCGTGCGCATGTGGTTCTCTAGCACGCGGTTTGTCTGGATTTAAAATAAATAATAAATAAATAAATATCTCGGGACATCTTACACAAATCGACCTAGTCCCACGGTAAGCTCAATTAAGGCTTGTGATGTGGGTACCAGGCGACGATATATGTAATAGATAGATACTTAAATACATAGACAACCATGACCAAGGAACAAATATTTGTGATAAATAAATACACAAATAATGTCTTCGCCGGGATTCGAACCCGAAACCTCCAGCTTCGTAGGCAGGGTCACTACAAACTAGGCTACGGAGGCTAACAAAAAAAAATTACATGAGAAAAAATTTTTTGTACTTTTGCCATGCTCAATGTTCCGTATACAGGGCGTCCCAAAGTTAAGGGACATGAAGGGGAAATAGCTTGAATATCGTAGATAGGATATTTTGCTGAAAGAAGACTTTATTATTAAAAATATTTGCTTTTTCTAGGCATCGAACTTACTTTAATACGAAAAAATTAAAAACTGCAGTGCGTGCTAAGCCTTAATCTGAAGCCACTCACCCCGAACCCGCGGCCGCAGACGCTGCATATCTTGTTCTTCGGCATCGGTATTTTCTCGTGCACGTACTTGTTGTGCGACCGAAGAGAGAAACCCGTCACGAAGTACTGGAACAATATTCAACTAACGCGTAAGACATAATGTATACCTATGGCTGCCATATATAACATGGACGTCTAATGCCAGCTGAAAAATGCCCCCAAAACCATTTGTTCAATTGTGCCGAGACGGGCAGGACATAGCGCTTTTCTTAACACCGCGCATATGACAAATGTTTATTGAATATCGCCAATTAAAACTTTGATGGACCAATCACAACTATTTTTAAATGGCGGTTTAAGTTTTGATAGGCTGACATTGAAATTCATTACCGTGATGCATTGAAGAGGGGGTGACACTTGTCAACTAAAATTCAGGACCGTTTTTGAAAGCCAATTTAGTGTGGCGTGCGGCTTCCATGTTTAATTTGTTCGTAAACCTATGGTCTGTTAGCTATACCGTTCATCAGTACAAAATAAAAATCGTTATTTGGATCAAAATTCTTTTCGTTGTCTTATTATGTGTCCCTATAAAACGTGACACAGTAGTGATTTTTGTAGGAGATGAAAATTTTTAGTTTGTTTATTTTGTAGTCTATTGTGCAAAGAATAGAGTCGATAATCTATACTAACTTTCTAAGGCGGTTATATTCTGCTTTTATTGAGTGCTTGTTATCTTACTTTGTGGTTTACAACCCAATGCTACTGGAATTTTAAGAGAACGAGCTCAGCTCATATTAGTTCAACTATACTAACTACTATTATATTTTAATAACATTTTATAAGGCTAGATTCACACGGAGCACTACGACGTTCGAGAAAATCTCGAATACGGTATACGGGAAATAATACTCCGTCTAGCCTAAATCTTTTGTAATGTACTTATAATTTACATACGTAGGTTCATTATCAGAGATCGGACAAACGTGCGTCATTGTTCGCAATAATATGGACATGACCCCAAATTTGATTGAATAATTAATCATTTAATCACTTACAGAAAATTACTTATTTGACACCGGTGACTATGAAAACCTTTGTAGGAGCATTCCATGAAAACATCTACTTTTTGTCGCTTACGACTCACTATGGTAGCTACCTGTGATAAATGAAAGACGTGCGCTCGCGTTGTATTCATTTAATGCACAGCTGCCCTAACAATACAGGCGTGAATGCGAACTAACCTGACAAATAATAAAATATGCTAGCTGTTAGGAAACACTGTCAATCTTAAAGCCTTGATATGTTATTATTATGCCGTAACTCAGCTTACTAATTTAATTTTTCAAAAGTATTGAAAAGACAGTGTCGCTTACGACATGTTTTCATGGAATGCTCCTGTAAATAGTCACTTTAAAGCTTTGAAATCAAATTGCAAGAAATTATTCGTTCAATTATTAATTTAATCAACATTGGAGTCACGTCCATATTATTGCGAACAATGACGCACATTTGTCCGATCTCTGTTCATTATCGTACCTTATCGCATAGCGCGCAGTGGTGTCGAGATTGGTTGGAATGGAACAATTTCATGTGGTTACTCATGTAGTTTTTGCGGGAAAATACTTTCCCACACTCTGGACAAGGGACGCTGGAACAAACATACAGCAATTTATTACGATTCAATAGTAACTTTATCAGCTTACCTCAGTTCACTGCTGGACGTAGGTCTCTCCTATTAACTATGCGTATAGACGTGTGGTGACGGCAAGAATACATTTGTCACCATCCCGACTCTTCCCGCGGGAGTCGTAAAAGTCGACTAAGGGATTGAAGTGTCACTGACCATTCTTTGATTTGATTGATAGTCGGGGAGCTAAACTTTAACTTGTTCGAGAAAATTACATTAAATCCTACAGTATATTTATTTCAGGAATATGATAAAACATCGTTTTGTGAATATATGAATCTAATTATCCCTGATAAATGTGTGGAGTTTTTTTCATAAAATCAATATTAAGATTTACTTATTTAATAAAAAGAAACAATAAATCCTACAGTAGGGATTTATTATCCGAGGGGCCTAACTGAATATTTAAGACAATATTTTAAAAAGTCACCACTGAATAATCGTAGATATAGTCAGAAAAAATAAAATTATTTTTAAAATTCATCATCAAATCAAACAGAAATTAAACAAATGGTGATTTTTTACTACAATTAAGGTATAGTTTTTTGTATAAGCTTTAGGAAAAAACTGGGGATTTTTTTTCCTTAATTATAAATCATCTGAAACAATAGAATGAATGCATAATCTCGAGGGTAGAAATTATTGAACGTGCTGTTCCAATTATTGACCTTCAAGTCCTCGACTGGATGAGAAGCTCTCGCGCGGCACTGGGGATTATTGCATGGTGTGAATCTGTATAGTTGTATACCCTAAATATTCATTAGAAAAAGCTTCCGAAACTGTAGGATTTAATGTGACCAAAAACTTTTCTTCCCCCGACTATGATGATGGGCAGCAGCGTCATCATAGTGGACACATTACTGCGATCGCAAATCCGCTTGCCCAGCGTGGCGATTATGGGCATTTACCTCCTAATGCGTCTATACGCATAGTTGATAGGATAGGCCTACGTCCAATAGTGGACTGAGATAGGTTGATGATGTGATAGATACATCTATCTATCACATCATCAACCTATCTCACAAGATTAATGATGGGCAGCAGCGTCATCATAGTGGACACATTACTGCGATCGCCAATCCGCTTGCCCGGCGTGGTGATTATGGGCATTTACCTCCTAATGCATCCATTAGTAATGTGTCCACTATGATGACGCTGCTGCCCATCATTAATCTTATTTCAATAATGGTCATTGACACTTCAAGAACAATAGTCAAATGATTGTCACTTAAAAAAAAAAACTATTAAACATTTATCTGATTTTCTTCCTAGGGCTATGTATATCGATATTGATTTTATGGCATGTCGATCGGATTAAAAATGAAAAAGTTCACAACGGCGACCACTTGACTGACATAATTTACCCGATTCTTCCTCTTCTCTTCTCAAAACCGCCATTTTTCTAATAAAGCATTTTTATCTGAAAATACTTTTTTAAATATTTACCTGACTTTCTTCCTCGGCCTATGCCTCTGCGCCTGACTAAGATGGCGCCTATACTTGGCCCTGGTGGCGAACGTGACGTCACACTCGACGCAGTAGGCGGGGCCGGAGCGCTCGTGGGCGGAGCGAGTGTGGCGCTGGAGGCGTTGTCGCGTTGGAAAGGGGAGGAGTTTAGGCCTGAGGGCGTAGCCAAGTTGTCAATCGCTGACACTTATCAGCGTATCGCAGTTTTTTCTCTCTAACACTGTTTCTAATTAGTGCGACAAAGACAATTAATAGCTTTCATTTCACGATCGGCATCTTGGCTAAGCACCCTGTTCTTATGCAGTACGTATATATGATACAGCGATTCGTTATTCTGGCGATTCACTAGATGGCGCGTATGACAGTTTGTGACACGTCGATCGGCTTAATAATCAAAAAGTTCACAACGGCGACCACTAGACTGGCATAATTTAGCCGATTCTTCCTCTTCTCTTCTCAAATCCGCCATTTTTCTCTGAAAATACTTTTTTAAATATTTACCTGACTTTCTTCCTGGGCCTGTGCCTCTGCGCCTGACTAAGATGGCGCCTATACTTGGCCCTGGTGGTGAACGTGACGTCACACTCGACGCAGTAGGCGGGGCCGGAGCGCTCGTGGGCGGAGCGAGTGTGGCGCTGGAGGCGTTGTCGCGTTGGAAAGGGGAGGGGTTTAGGCCTGAGGGCGTAGCCAAGTTGTCAATCGCTGACACTTATTAGCGTATCGCAGTTTTTTCTCTCTATCACTGTTTCATATTAGTGCGACAAAGAAAATTAATAGCTTTCATTTTACGATCGGCATCTTGGCTAAGCACCCTGTTCTTATGAAGTACGTATGTATATATGATACAGCGATTCACTAGATGGCGCGTATGACAGTTTGTGACACGTCGATCGGCTTAATAATTAAGAAGTTCACAACGGCGACCACTTGACTGACATAATTTACCCGATTCTTCCTCTTCTCTTCTCAAAACCGCCATTTTATCTGAAAATACTTTTTTTTAATATATACCTGACTTTTTTCCTCGGCCTATGCCTCTGCGCTTGACTAAGATGGCGCCTATACTTGGCCCTGGTGGCGAACGTGACGTCACACTCGACGCAGTAGGCGGGGCCGGAGCGCTCGTGGGCGGAGCGAGTGTGGCGCTGGAGGCGTTGTCGCGTTGGAAAGGGGAGGGGTTTAGGCCTGAGGGCGTAGCCAAGTTGTCAATCGCTGACACTTATTATCGTATCGCAGTTTTTCCTCTCTATTACTGTTTCTTATTAGTGCGACAAAGACAATTAATAGCTCACATTTCACGATCGGCATCTTGGCTAAGCATCCTGTTCTTATGCAGTACGTATATTATGATACAGCGATTCACTAGATGGCGCGTATGACAGTTTGTGACACGTCGATCGGCTTAAAAATGAAAAAGTTCACAACGGCGATCACTTGTCTAACATAATTTACCCGATTCTTCCTCTTCTCTTCTCAAAACCGCCATTTTTATCTGAAAATACTTTTTTAAAATATTGACCTGACTTTCTTCCTCGGCCTATGCCTCTGCGCCTGACTAAGATGGCGCCTATACTTGGCTCTGGTGGCGAACGTGACGTCACACTCGACGCAGTAGGCGGGGCCGGAGCGCTCGTGGGCGGAGCGAGTGTGGCGCTGGAGGCGTTGCCGCGTTGGAAAGGGGAGGTCGCAGGTGGGGCATTTGTTTGGGAGGTGGTGACGTCTGTGGGGAATAGTTCTGGTTATTTGTACAGGTTGTTTGTCAATCTCCGCTTGGGTAGTGACCCTGCCTTAGAAGCTGGAGGATCCGGGTTCGAGTCCCGGCGAGGGCATTATTCATGTCAGGGAACAAATACTTGTGATAATTGATAAAACAATCAATTATCACAAGTATTTGTTCCCTGGTCATGTCTGTCTGATGTATTTAAGTATGTATAGGTAAGTATTATATCTATCTTCGCTTGGTACAGTCGACGTCAAAGATATCATTACAATTCAGGTGACAAAAAAATATTTACACAACCTTAATGTCAAGGCAATAAAGTCGTGTAAATATATTTTTGGCACCTACACCGTAACGATATCTTTGACGTCGACTGTACCAACATCGCAAGCTTTAATAAGCTTACCATAGGACTAATATGTATCTATTAATGATGATGAACAACTTTTACTATGGGACCAACAAAAACTCAAGAAAATAACGACATTTCCATAAATCTTGGTTAACCTATGTTAGCCTATTTACCACATGGAACAACAATTTGACAACAAAGGTGCCAAATTATTATTCCATGTGGCAAATAGGCTATAGAAAAGTTGTCAAAATCATTAATAGATTAAATAAATAAATAAATATCTTGGGACGTCTTACAAAAATCGGTAAGCTCAATTAAGGCTTGTGGTGTGGGTACTAGGCGATGATATATATAATAGATAAATACTTATATACATATATAGCCATGACCAAGGAACAAATTTGTGATAAATAAATACACAAATAATGCCCAGGGTCACTACCAACTAGGCTACGAAATTATCCAATGATATGCCCAAGGTATGAGAAATAAGCCCCTGCAATAACTACCAGCAATATTGTCACAGGATATTTATTTGTATGTACGTACATGACGTGTTTTTCCAAAGTGCTTCTAGCGTGTGCCGTGTAACCGCAGTGCTCGCATATGTACCGGTAGTGTAGCTGTTTCTCGTGGTACAAGTACAATTGTTTGTCACTGAAATAAATATGTTTACTGTGATTATACAGGGTGGAACGGAACGACGATCGTTCCCGCTACCGACCGAGTCTATAATAAACTTTCAGTTTGGGACCAACATCGAAAACGTACATGGAAAATTGACTATATGCTATTAAACTATTGAGCTCTAACTAATCAGTGACTTTGTATAAGGGGTTAATTTTTTTTAAAGATATTTCGATGTTGGTCCCATACTGAAAGTTCGACCTTAGCCAAGAAGGTTTTCGGTGGGGTGTGTAAAAATTGGTGCAAATTTGAGTGTCGATTACTCCTAAGCTATTCGGTTGAGCGGCATCAAGTAAATTTATATTGGAAGCTTGATTTCTTTTTTATCGCGTACATCACACATCTGCAGTTAAAAGTCAGTGAGAATAAATTTATGATATTTTTGTGTCATCCATTTCAACTCACCGAAAATAGTCGGATTTTACCCGAGCGTACAATCAACATCACAGCTCTGAATACAGACATAGTGCCAGAAATATGTATACACACCTTTATGTTCAGGCAATAAAGTTCTGTTTACATATTTTTGCCACTGTGTTCACAGGTGTGTTGTTGATTGTACCTTACCTTACACTCATACTTACTCAAAATCCCATTCGCACTTCAAGCACCGATATCTAAACTTGTGTAACGCGAGATGTTTCGCGCGGTCGCGAGCTTGCCCCACTATCTTATTACACAACAAACATCTGTTGACTGGATGAGATCGCCAGCAATGCAGCTCTAAGTCCCACGGCGTGCGGTACGGGAACGAGCACTGACGGCATTTTCCTGGTTTTTGACGCTGAAATTAAATAATAGTTATTTTCAGCACACAATGTCAATAAAAAAATTAAAAAATAACCTACTACAATAGGGATGATGACTATAGTTAAAATAAATTATTTAACATTATGCACGACATAATACACAAAGAAATGATTACTAAGATGTAGATTGCAGTAATTTTTGTACAGAACTTCTATTTAATAAATTGAAAAGAACTTAAAAGAGTAGGTCATTTGGCAGTACTCAAACGTGACGTCACTTTTGAGTATTTCATATAAAATTCCATACTATTCCATAGCGGGGATCGTTTTGACAGTTCGAAAAAAGATGCTGATTTGACTTGCCAGTCATCATGCCTATTGATATCTTCGAGATCAGGTTATCCCCACCTGTTAACACCCATCTGACATCAGTGGTAACAACTGGGATTTTTCCCCCACCTGTTACCACGAAAGTACTTGGTGGTAACTACTGGGAATATTTTTCCCCACCTGTTAAATACCAAGTTAGAGTACCTACTTGGTGGCAGGGATCGGATACCGGTTTTTTCTCCATAACGGTTCGAATTGCGTTCTTTTTCGTTCATCAGTTTATATTTTTTTTGTTAATGGAGTTATTTAAAAATATGATGTTAATAGTTACATAAAATGTTGAATACTATATAAAGAGTGTCAAACATTTTAAGATATTGAGCTATTTCGAGGTTTTTCTAAAAAACCGGTTCCGATCCCTACTTGGTGGGAACTACTGGGAATATTTTTCCCCACCTGTTACCAAGTTAGAGTACTTGGTGATGACTATGGGAATATTTTTCCCCACCTGTTACCAAGTTAGAGTACTTGGTGGTAAGGTAACTACTGGGATGATTTTTCCCATTTGTTACCACTAAAATATTTGGTGATAAGGTAACTACTGGGAAAAAGAAATCTCAGGATCTTTAATTCCCTGATGTCAGATGGGTGGTAACAAGTGGGAATAACCCTCGAGATCCCATGATCAGATCAAAATCAACACATGCTTTGACTATACATATAACTGTGGTCTTAAAAAAGTTTAGATTGTAAAACTTTAGTCTACAAAATTTAATCTTACCCGATTATGAGTAAACCTGCCATGAATGTACAACTCCGTTTTGTTCGCAAACCAGAAACCACAAGTCTCACACTTATTTCTTTTATCATCACTCTTCTCTCGTTCCCTCGCCAGTATGTCTTCCACTTCTGTCTCACTCAGACACAGCTCGATAAAATACTTCTCCGGACGACTAAGATCTAACCCGCTGTGAACTTTCTTCATTTGTTTCTTTTCTCTGTCCTTTTTCTGTTTCGTATTTTTTGAAACCTGAATTTCTTTATAATCTGTGTTACTGTCATAATTATGTGTTGTATTTTTTGAAACAACCTGAATTTCTCTATAATCTGTAGTGTCATAATTATCAGTTTCTAGATTATCTGCGTCAATATTATATTCTGGTTCCTCTTTTAATATACTTTCTATGTTTTCTATAGGCTCCTCAGGTTTAGAGTCTCTGGATTTGTCTATATTATAATCG
>JALPQI010018518.1:0-26624 GCA_025490895.1 Thaumatotibia leucotreta
TGTTCTCAGCAATTTAAATTTTACAAGCAATCTAATCGTACCGAAACCGTTGTATATACATGACTTTTAAGGTATATTTTATTATCACTTTTTTATAAGTTCTCATGGAAACATTCTCAATGAGAACTTACTCTTAAATTCTTATGAAAATTCTCGGAAAATTCCCGCAATTTTGAGAATGTTTTGCAACTTGTACATTGTTACTCTGTACCTATATTTGCTGTTTCTACACTAAGCAGCGTCCCCATCTCGAACATTGAAATCCGCGAATTTAGAGGATTTGTCTCTGTCCCACTAATGACACCTGGGGTGACGGAGAGAAATCCTCGAAATTTACTAAATTCGAAGTTCGCAGTACTAAATTATAAATATTAGATGTCATATACCAAAGAAAAACGACCAAGATCACCTATGTCCGACATAGACATAGGTGATCTTGGTCGTTTTTCTTTGGTATATGACATCTAATATTTATAATTTATATAGTATTAAGTAGTGTGACTACTGGAGAAAAATTAAAAGTACAAATCAAAATATTTAGTTAATAAATAATTTGATTTGTGTTTTCACAATATGTTCGCAGTACTAAGTCAAAAAACTATCCTGGTAAAGTCCATTTCACTTAACAAAGTCATTAAGCATCAGCAATAGGATGAGTGATAACAAATGAAACCTGGCCAGGCCCTTTTGGGGCGTGATATTTTATGCATACATTGGTGTACCACACGTGCCAATTTGTAGTGGACCAATTAAATTACAAAAGTTTCGAGTGGCATCGGGCCTTCGTATTTGAAATGGGCTATAAAAAAGACTGGAGAATGCAACCAGTGGAGAAAAAATTACAGCTACCATAGTCACATCATTATGAAAATTTTTAAATTATAACTTACATCAAACACAAAATAGTTTGAGAAATACAAGTTGCAGAAATAGAAATACAAACAAATTTTGGGCCTATGCTAAAAAAGATGCAAAACTGAGACGTTGAATCTTCCATACTGCTTCGTATCAATACTTTTACATTGTTCATAATCCTAATAAAATGTGGAGTAGCAAGAGTTCCCAAAGAGTTAAAATTATTCATGTGTATTGATGGTAACTGTACTAGCGAAAGTATTCCTGTTACGCTTTTCACTTCGCCGTTCCATTTGGGCGAGTTGGCATCAATCCAGACGGTTCGTTTGCCTCGTCTGATCTTCCGGATGCACGGCTATGAGTACATTCGAAAGTTGTGAGCTGTATTCTGCTGATTTAATAAACAGATTTTTGGAGGGAACGTTTGAGAAAACAGAACTGAAAGCTATAAAAGATAAGGTACAAAGATTTTTCCTTTTAGTTGAAAGGTCATATCTTAAGGGCAATTTTTTTGGATATTCCTTGGAATAATATTTCTGTTGAGTGTTAAGTATAACACAACCATGATCAAACATTAAGATCTGAAGACTATTTGAATAAAAATAAGGGTAAATTAAAATTATCACAATGAAAACACGATTCGTTGATTGGTTCCATTAAAAAAAAAATAAACGCACAATCTCTAGGAGATGATATTTTTACAATTTTAAGCGGAATCAAGTTAACACAATAATTGTATTCCATCGAAACTTGAAATTGTACACAAATCTATCTTATAAGACAAAGTCCGTCA
Organism: Thaumatotibia leucotreta; assembly: GCA_025490895.1. Classification (NCBI taxonomy): domain Eukaryota; kingdom Metazoa; phylum Arthropoda; class Insecta; order Lepidoptera; family Tortricidae; genus Thaumatotibia; species Thaumatotibia leucotreta. The sequence goes on from JALPQI010018518.1 coordinate 1,649, forward strand.
CCATCACATCTTGCTTTGCTGCAAAATTACATATAGATTTGTCCCCGTTACTTTTGAAACTTCGCAATAACCAAAGTTTGTGCTTAGGTACTGATGCAGAATAAGAAAAAATAACAAAATCGTGTGGGTATTAACATCATCGATTTAAATTGCAACTACTCAAATAGTAATCATTTTCTGTACGAGGCGTGAGCATGAAATAATCAGCATCACAAGAAGTAGAGATCTTTTTCCAGCTGGCAAAGCAAAAATTATAATAAAAATTATTTCGGCTGTAATTGAATATTTATAATTTCAATAAAGGGAAAAAAACGTCCAAGTTGCCAAGGATTCAGATTCATAGAAAAGGTATTTCATTTAATTCTCACTTTCGTAAAATATATTTTTGTCCAAAATAAAAGAAGGTGAAAGGTATCAACTATGAACAAAAGTTTCATAGACAAACAAGAGAATAAAATGGTTTTAGACTAACTATACATTAGGGAGCGGTTATCAACCAGACATTGAAAAGCTAAGACAATAGAAAGAACAGCTGACATTTAAAAGCACACTTAGCCCAAATGGCGATGCGACAGAAATGAAAGTGAAAATAGAAAGAACTCTCATTTGTAAGACAAGGTCGTTTCATGTTTCTCAATAATAATTTTATAATGTTAACTTTGAATTATGACATCGATTTCTTTCTAATACTAAATTAACAAAGAAATATAATACTTCTAGTCATTTTATTTTCTTTAAAGTATTAAAAATTATTTCGGTCGATTAATTTTAATGAATTTTTCAAAATAATGGTTTTTAAAAGCACTCCTTGAAATGTTGGACATCCTAGATTCGTAATCGAGTAAATATAAAATTAGTTTGTTACCAAGTTGTTAATAATAGACGTTACGTTTGTCTAAGGTGTGAAATCGAATTGGAGATCAAAAATGTAAACAAATGGGATACCACCACAAAAAAATAATCACGAGAGGGGGGTAATCTAAAATCATTCAAATACTTATAAAAATTGCGTATTTACCGTCACTGACGGTACGCAACATTTTTAAATATTTTACAAAGTTGTAATACAAAACATTAAGCGAAATATATAATTTTTAATGATATATTTCGCTACTTTTAATAAAATGTAAGGTGTTTAATTTATTCTACTGGCAATGATAAGAAATCTTAAACATTTGGTTCGCAGTTATAACAATAACTAGTTTATTCGTAATTTAACACGGTAACTACACTAAGAAACATTTAAGAGGGTTCGCATTTATAACTATGTACTTCAAAAATCAAAACAAGAGGGTGCACCAAATGACTGTTTTATGAATTTTTACTCCTAAAATTTAGCATTACAAAGTATACAGATTTTAGTATTGTTACCTACAAATCAATCATTTTCATATTTTAATCGAAATGGATTCGATCGTAACTAAGATGAAGACTGAAATTCATTCCCTGACTATCCTAAAGATTAAAGTAACACGACATTCGTTTTCAAACATGATTATGTTTTTGATTATGTTCATTATTTACATCATTGTAGCAAATTTTCTAGGTTTTATTTTTGTAATCAGGAACCGTCGACACTCAGATATATGTTTTTTATTGTCATATCCAAAAATATGTTAACGATTGTGATACTTTGTGTATCGAACATACTTTGACTTTCGCGTATCTACATCTACACATAAAACATTGTCTTAGGTTTAGTACCTGTAAGGATAGTTGTAAGTGAAGTGTTAAATAAAATAAAATAAAAAACCAATCTCAAAATGCGACGTTAATTTACAAAGGTGTTAAAAACTACATTTGATATAAAACGTTTTATACCCCTGGAATGTCACTTTAACATTGACTTTGTAATGTCATGTCATTGTCATAGATTGTTTACATTTTTGATCTCGAATTCCATTTCAGAGCTTACATTATTTAATATATTGTCGTTAGAACCATATAAGTAGATGTCAACGATCCAACCTTCGTTATTCTTATATACTTTATATTTTTGTCTATGTTTTATATCCAAATTCAAATACTTGTCATATTGCTGTTTTCTTACTTACTTATGTCATTCGTTAAATTATATTCATTAAAAACAATTGTAGACAAGAGCAAGAATTCTTTAATTATCTTCAAGTAAAACTAGGATGTGAACTACGGAACATCTAGCAGCATCCCGGTTTACTACATGGTGACCCCTACATCTAATTATTGAGCCACGCTCATCTTCTGCGGCGAGCGGATCCTTGGAAACAAGCGGAATCCCGGAGTCCTATATACAATACGTGATCGGCCGGCGCGAGCACAGAGATTACCGAGGAACCAGGCGTGAAATGTTTGAATTGCGTAAATTTCATAACATTCCGCGAACTTCATGGTTGCTTCAATCCTGCTCTGCTTCAGGTTGTATCCTTCTTTAATTTCGTTAAAACTAAACAATTTGCAATAAATTACATTAAATTGGAACTAGGATTACAATAGTTTGGTTTCAAGAAAAATTTAGATTTTTATCGCAAGTACAGTCAGTGTCATTAAAATATTAATTTTCCTAAAAGTCATTCAAAACGTTAATAAATAAGACTCCTGCATAATTTGTAGCATATTAGCGTGCCCTGAAGAAGCCTAACTACAGTTTCAGGGAATTTGCTATATGCTGCCTTTGAGATTCTTCCGGAGATACGGGTGTGAGCTGGCTTTCTGCGTAGTCGTGCCGCTTGGTCGCGAGGATACCGGCACCACTGCAAGCGGACAGCTCTCCTATTTGCCACCAGTTTGATACGGTGGCTTGCACGGTTTGAATTTCAATTTATTTGTAGTACAGTCTGTTCAATTTATTTTTGCCAATTGCAAACATGACCGAATCTGAAGCCTTAAAGATATTAATCCGCAAGCGCGGCACGATAAAGGCAAAGGTTACTATTTACGAAAAATATATTGACAAAATAAAGGCCATTCCAACTGAGAACTTTACTAAGGTTTTATCAGTTGAATTCCAGTTGAAACTAGACCGTTTTAGGGAACTGTTGTCCCAATTTGACGAAATTCAATCTGAAATTGAAAATTTAGATGACGGCCATTTAGTCGATCAGCTTCTAGAACGTGAGCTTGTTGAGGATTCTATAATAAAGTTGATTTCATTGTCACAATTAATACTTGAGTCAATACAACCCTCAGCAAACGACACTAATTATGTTACGGCTGCTTCTCGTGTCGAAGGTTCAATTCATTCGAATTGCAGTTCTCACTGTTCTCAACGGCCTGTGAACTGTCAAATCCGGCTTCCTTCGATTAAATTACCTACCTTTGACGGCAACTATTCGAAATGGATGGAGTTTCGTGATACCTTTGATTCACTTATTAACCAAAACGAATCCATCCCTACAATAAACAAATTTCATTACTTGCGAGCGTCTTTGGAGGGTGGAGCAGCTATAGTCATAAAGTCTATTGAGTTTACAAGTGCAAACTACGAAATCGCATGGGATTTACTATGCGAACGTTACAACAACGAAAGGATTCTCATCAATAACCACATTAAGTCATTGTTTAATTTTGAGCCTATTCCCAGGGAATCCCATAAAGCCCTTAGGTACATGATTGACTTCTATTCCAAAAACCTACGTGCTTTACACACACTCAAAGAGCCCACTGACAGTTGGGACACATTAGTGATATACATGATGGTGTCGAAACTAGATGGCGCCACTAGTAGGAAGTGGGAAGAACACAAAAACACACTTAAGGTTTCTCCTAAACTCGATGATTTCTTGATCTTTCTTCGTAATCGAGCGGATGTTTTGGAAACAATACAATACAGTTCTTCCACACAAAAACACGACAAACCTACTGACCAAACTAAAGAAAATAAATATGTCAAAACAATGCTAGGTTCAAGTGACAACAATAATATAACAAATACAAGTAAATACAGTACAAAAACAAATATAACATGTTCGTTTTGCAAACAAAATCATTTCAATCACGAGTGTAACAAATTCAAGGAAATGTCATTGGATCGCAGACAAAGTGAAGTCACTAAATACAATTTATGCAAAAATTGCCTGCGTCCTGGCCATCATCACTCTCGTTGCCGCTTAGGCACTTGCAGAAACTGCAATGAAAAACACAACACATTGTTACACTTTGAAACAAATGACCAAAATGAGACCCCATCTGGAAACACAAATAGTAATTATATGACTACTACTACTGCGATGTCTTCATTCACTCCAGATAACAAGGGTCATGTGCTTTTATGTACTGCTCAAGTGAAGTTAGTAAATCCTATAACAAAGGAATGTCACACCACTAAAGCCATTCTAGATCCTGGGAGTCAGTCTTCCTATATATCCACAACAATGCTAAGAAGATTGAACCTCACCTACAACAAAATTGACCCGAACTGCATAACTGGCTTAAATAACTGCATCATTGGCAGTGCTTCTAAACAGTGTGTCGTTCAGGTTCAATCTAGAACTGGTAATTTCGAAATGGATCTTGCTTGTCTGGTCATGCCAGAGATAACTCGGCCCACGCCAAGCATAGAAATAGACATTTCTCGTTTTGATATTCCAGTGTCCTTTGAATTAGCGGATCCCAGTTTTTATCAGCCATCAGAAATTCATTTATTACTGGGACTCGATGTGTTTTGGGATATTGTAGACACTAAGAAAGTGCCTTTAGGAAAAAAACAAACCAACCCTCAAAGAGTCTAAACTAGGTTGGCTTGTTTCTGGTCCGACAGGTCAGGACTCAAGTTCTTCTACTCGATGCAACTTTTCACGTTTAAATGATGGTCGCTACTGTGTCAAGTTTCCACTCCGTGAGGCCCCGGAGGATGCCTTAGGCAACTCTTATTATATAGCTCGAAGGCGCCTTTTCAACGTTGAAAGGAGACTAAACAAATCTAACATAAAACAAAATTATGCTACTTTCTTAAACAGTACGAGAACTTAGGTCACCTGACTGAAACGGAGCGTTCAGTTTTTAGGCACATTCCACATCATTTCATTAGTTTAATACCTGAAGACTAAATCTATATTCTAGTCTGACAGCACAATCGTCCTAGGTTGGCTTAAGACACAACCAAACTCTAAAGATATTATATTAGTTTGTTTAGTGTTTAAATTCGTGAATTGTCAGATCCCAAATCGGCGTCATGTTCCAACAGATTTCAAGGGGGGTCAAGTCTCAACAGTTACTCACCAGTACTTTGTGGTGGGAAGGACCCTGCTTCCTTAAGAAGCCAGAATCAGAATGGCCTTCAGCCAAACATATTGACGCCCAATTGCCAGAAATTATATTGCTTTGACATACACAAGTTACACAATCTATTTGTAACATAGTTTCAATAAATCGATATTCAAAACTGCTTACTTTACAACCTGTATACATTTGCATTAGTTTTACGGTTAATAAATAACTGCAACAAAAATAAAGCCAAGTTATCTGGTAATTTGAAAGCTTCTCAATTACAATCAAGTTTAATAATATTAGCGAACGTATCGCAAAGGGAATCCTTTGAACAAGACATTAATTCTCTATAAACAAGAAAGACTCTTAATCACAAGTCAAGAATATTAGGCTTAAATCCGTTTCTGGATGATAATGATATCCTTCAAGTTGGTAGTCGCATAGTAAATGCTCCGCATTGTCAATATGAGCAGCGACACCCAATTCTCATAGATAGCAAGCATATGTTCTCACCAGCTCCTCGTGTGACTCCTGCTCCACCCTTCACAAACTGTGGGACCAATTTCGCCGGCCCATTTCTAATTTCAAATAAGAAGGGTCGTGGAGCCAAAACTACTAAATGTTATTTGTGTATATTTGTCTGCTTTTCGACAAAGGCTGTCCACCTTCAGGTTGTCAGTGACCTCAGCTCAAACGCCTTTATCATGTGTTTGCGTAGATTTAGTGCTAGACGTTGTAAGCCAGAAAATATTTATTGTGACAATGGTAAAAACTTTGTAAGTGCCAATAATTAATTGAACAGAATGTTGCAAACGTGCAAGCGACAAATTGGAGAGTTTGCTTGCAGTGAGGAACTTAATTCTACTTTTCTCCTGCTTACTCTCCAAACTTCGGCGGAATCTGGGAGGCAGCAGTTAAATCTGCAAAGCACCATTTAAAACGTATTGCCGCTGATACCAGTTTAACGTTTGATGAATTCGTAACTTTGTTTTCGCAAATTGAAGCAATCATGAATTCGCGTCCTCTGACACCGCTGTCTGAGGATCCATCTGAACTTGCTCCACTCACGCCTGGACACTTCCTTGCCGGGCGACCTTTGATGTCTCTACAGTCACCTGAAGTAAAGACAATGACGGTGAACATATACCAACTCGTACAACGATTACGACAATACTTCTGGACACGATGGACTAAGGATTATCTATCTACACTCCAATAGCGTCTCAAGGGGAAAACTACTAAGATTAACGATTTAGTTCTGGTGAGGGATGATCAGCTACCGCCAATTAAATGATTACTTGGACGCATTGTAAAGCTGTACCCTGGCGACGATGGAATTTGCAGAGTCGTCGACATCAAGACAAAGAACGGCATCGTAAAGCGAGCCGTCTCCAAGCTGTCAGCTTTAGGTCTTCTTGAAAGCTAGGCTTTCAAGCCGGGGCAGCATGTCAACGATCCAACCTTCGTTATTCTTATATACTTTATATTTTTGTCTATGTTTTATATCCAAATTCAAATACTTGTCATATTGCTGTTTTCTTACTTACTTATGTCATTCGTTAAATTATATTCATTAAAAACAATTGTAGACAAGAGCAAGAATTCTTTAATTATCTTCAAGTAAAACTAGGATGTGAACTACGGAACATCTAGCAGCATCCCGGTTTACTACAGTAGAAATTATTTAAGTATTGTGGTCTATAAAACGTGTACACTCTTAAAAAGCAACATAGACGCTTTCAAGCTAATGTAAAACTTTTCTGATTCTCATTGATAAATGTTTTACAATTTTTAATAGGATTTCATTTGGATTAATAATTTTCATAGGATTTCGTTTATAGTTTGTATTTGCTTCGAGTTTTGAGTAAAAAGTTGTTGTTGCAAGGAAAATTTGTTACCTTTGCAATAAACTAACTTCCATAATTTGAGCCAAAAGTATTGTAAACCAATAAGTAACTTTTATTAATTTTGAAATTCCAAATAGAACAAAAACTAAAATAACTACAAATCTTTACAAATTAGAGAGACTAGAAGAAGATTATGAAGTTTATTTCACAAGTCAACTGCAACACAGACGTGACTGCACTGGTTGCACTTTCTAGCACTGAATTGAGACATCAAGAGAAGGGCAAGGGTTTCATCGAAATTAGAATTGTACGTGACATGAGTGTCTTATTTAAATGCTAAATTGTCTCGATCTGAGTTATACGATTATATCCCCTTAATACATTATAGCTCTATTACTTTGTTTTTGACTTTCTTTACCGGATTAATAAGGCTGCACATTAACTTTCACTCCGGTTTTACAGGAAGATCGCATAGATTAATTTTAATTTCCTTGTCAGATGTTATTTCAATAGATTCAGAGTTTATTTGCTATCCAAGTCAACACCTTTATGTTCTTGCAAAACGTCCAATACGGTTTGCTTCCAATAAACATAGACTTTGAAAAACTTTAGTGATACGTAATAAAAAGCTTTACTTGACTAACAGCCTGTTTCAAAGTTTCCGGATAAATGTATCCGCCACTTGAAAATGTCACTATTCTTTTCTCCACGTGTATAAAGAAAAGGACAGATTACATTTCTCTGACGAACGAGAGCTTTGTAAGTAACAGGAAACTAGTACTTAAGAATTATATCTAAACATTACATTTAGGCAGCCTCCCTAGCTTTGTTCGTAGTGACCCTGCCTGCGAATCAGGAATTTCAAATAAATACAATGCCGGTGAGGGCATTATTTATGTATTTATTTGTCACAAATATTTGTTTCTTGATCGTGGCTGTATAAATATTTAAGTATCTATATGATTGTATCTGAATCTATTATATAATAATAGTCGCTAGCTATATAACCCACATCACAAGCCTGAATTAAACTTACCGTGGAACTAGGTCGATTTGTGTAATATGTCTTAATATATTATTTATTTATTTTACATGTGTTGTGTTGTTGTTTGTCGTGTGGTGACGGCAGTAAGAATACATTTGTCACCACCCTAACTCCTTCTGCGGGTGTCGTAAGAATCGACTAAGGGATTGAAGTGTCACTGACCATTCTACAAAATTGATGATGGGCAGCAGTGTCATCATACTGGATACATTACTGCGATCGTCAATCCGCTTGCCCGGCGTGGCGATTATGGGCATTTACCTATTACCGTCTAGACGCATAGTTAATAGGAGAGGCCTATGTCCAGCAGTGGACTAACATGGGCTGATGATGATGATGATGACATGTCTTGTTGAAGTAGTATAGTATTCCTGAATACAGACATGAGCCACAACCACTTATATTATAGAGCTCTGGCCGACTTCTAAAATTGGCAACGGCGCATTTCATTTGGACTTTGTAGCTGTCTTTTATGTTCCCTCGAGGCGTAAAAAGCGTTTGTTTGTTTACTCATAGGAAGTTGGACATTTCACTGGGCAAAAACAACTAACATGGAACTATTAAATTTTTAAAAACCGTCCAAGTGCTAGTGAAATTCACGCATGTTTTTTTCTAGTAAACTATGCAACTTTAAGTCGTGTGGTGACGTGTTTACATGTTTACATACATTTGACAAGTGTAAGTGACAAGTACTAAGCATTAGCTACTAAGCCCGTAAAAACCTAGCATAAGAATACATTTGTCACCACCCCAACTCTTCCCGTGGGTGTCGTAAGAGTCGACTAAGGGATTGAAGTGTCATTGACCGTGTGTTTATGGAAGATTGATGATAGGCAGCAGCGTCATGATACTCATGATAGTGTACACACACACGACTGCGATTGCCAACCCGCTTGCCCAGCGTGGCGATTATGGGCATTTATCTCCTAATGCATCCGTATGCATAGGTAATAGGAGAAGCCTTTGTCCAGCAGTGGACTAATATAAATAGGCTGTTGATGTGTATGTGTATGCAACTTCTGTCTCCAGTACGCTTAGCACATGATTGCTGCGACAGTATGTCGCTGCGAGGCAGATTTCCCGTCTTTTACTTACTATATCAATAAAAGAGGGACGGATAGTCTACCTCGCAGCGACATATTGTCGCACCAATCATTTGCTAACCGTGCAGGGTGACGTGACATTATAACAATAAAAAATGGTGTAGCCCAATTGTACTTTTTGTATCCTTTTACCTATTTCCGACCCTTTTTCGCTGCAATTATAAGCGTGTACGATGTGAATATGTACTAAAATGCATTATGTTCGTCCATAAATTATGACTAAACACAGTAATGTGTTTACGAATTTATTTTTGGATCGGTGTTGGTTTGAGTGACACGATGTCTTCATAAATTCTTTTTGTAATTGACTTGGGCATCGGCCAGAAAATCCCGCTAATTTCGGATGCGATCATTCGATCAATTGGAGATTAGGTGGTGCGCAATATTGGAAATATTTGACGAATTATTATTGAGACGAATAAAATGAGTAAGAATTTTTAAATTTTAATTTGTGTGCGTAAAATAATGGTGATTCTTGTAAAGGCCCATTAAAAAGATATCGTAAATTTAATAAATAAATTACGCGATATAGTAGGTACACTATCGTAGTAAACGAACAAAATACAGGGTGGTTCAAACCTTGACGTCAACAAATTTTTTTTAGATTCCTTACGTCATGAGCTATCAGAATATATCCCATGTATATTAGCCGATTTTTTGTAGTTTTCGAGTTATGAATTTTTGAAATTTTTTTTTTCAGAAATTGTGGAATGAAGTAATTTATTAATTAAAAAAAATATTGGGTTTTTTAACTAGTTCCTTTTTGTAAACGTATGACTACAAATAAAGCATTTACTGACAAAAAAATTAGCGACCTCACTTTGATACAAGTAGGATAAAAAATACCAAATTCATAATTTTACGTTAAAAACGCATCAAAATAGCATTAATTGTACGTAAATAAAAAAAAGAAACATATCCCAAGGAATTTTCGTATTCTAAAGACCGCCCTAGACCTCGAGGCTTCGTAAAAGCAAAAAAAAGTGATACTTAACGATGAGGATTTTTCGGAGTAGTCGGTCAAATAAACTTAAAAATCTTAAAATTTTAAAGTAATAAAAAATGACTTGAATAACTACACAAATTGAGTTTTCGTGGTATTTTCTGTCTTTGTAAATTGATAAGAACAACAAAACAGACAAAATTTTACTTTATTTTTAAATTAAAAATTTAGAAGCTTTTTATTTAGTTTGTTTGACCGACTACTCCGAAAAATCCTCATCATTAAGTATCACTTTTTTTTTGCTTTTACGAAGGTTTAAGGTCTAAGGCAGTCTTTACATTACCAAAAATCCTTGGGATATGTTTTATTTTTTTTATTTACGTACATTAATGTTATTTTGATGCGTTTTTAACGTAAATTTTGAATTTGGTATCTTTTATCCTACTTGTATCAAAGTGAGGACGCTAATTTTTTTGTCAGTAAATGCTTTATTTGTAGTAATACTTTTACAAAAAGAAACTAGTTAAAAAACCCAATTCTTTTAATTAATAAATTTCTTCCTTCCAGAATTTCTCAAAAAAAAATTTCAAAAATTCATAACTCAAAAACTACAAAAAATCGGCTAACATACATGGGGTATATTCTGGTAGCCCATGACGTGAGTAATCTAAAAAAATTTTTTTGACGTTATGGTTTGGACCATCCTGTATAATCGTATTTGGGTTAGAAAAACAGGGATTTTTAATATGAAAAAATTTTAGTTTCTAATTAAAAACAAGAAAAATGTTTCTTATTAAAAAACTATAAGGAATGGACCCTTAACCGGATCACCACGATGGCACGATGTTTGTTACACTCATATTTATAATATGATTTTTTTATTATTAAGTGGGTAGTTATTAAGTTTTAGTCTAGTTAATTGTATAATTGTACCTCTTTTTTACGAAACATAAACATTTATAAAGAGTAACAAAGACCATCCTATATTGATTGAAACTTTCACTATTATCACTCATATTTTAACGACAAAACGATTTCTTAATCTCATTAACTAGCGTTTTATATGAAGGGTACACGGAAAAAAATGTCCAGTGGTTTAGAAAATCAGGGCAAATTCACAGCTTATTCTGTTAAAAGTAAGACTGTTTTTCCTTCTGTAATTTGAATTGACTAGACATGTTCTGCACGGAAAGAATTAATAATATATTATAATATCCTGGCGTTACGGGCATGACGTTACACCCGTGGTCGCCGTGGTAGCCATGGTGTAGGTACCTATGACGACAGGTGTAACATCATGCCAGACGCGATCGTCATTTATGTTTTCATTAAGGTCTTAACCATGTACTTTCAATTTTTCTGCAATTGACCCGTTTGTCGTATCTTTAAGGGATTCTAATATTTGATTTTATTCTTTCACAGAGCCACCGCGGACGTCACCGCAGCAGGACGGGGGCTTAGCCGGCACGGCGAGGTCTTCGGTGGGCCCGCCAGACCCCTCGCCTACCTTTCCTACGGTAATTGTCTCGTCATTCATTTAAGATCTTGGCTGTTGTCGATCGAGTGGTTTCCATTATATTCTATTCTGTGCTGATTCCTTCATTTCGGCTCTGTATACAGTTCGACTTTAATCGTTACCTTCAATTGCTCCATGTAGGCTCTCCGTGGTCTTCTTCTTTTTTAATCTTTTTCCTAACTTAAAAGAGTTAAGTAGCGTTAACCATACAAGCACCCCGCCTGTCGACGTACAGTCACCGAAAGCGTTAAGTCGTTTTCATTCTCATACCTTTAAGGTATCTGCCCACAAGAGATCTTACCTTACCATGACCGTAGCATGAATGTATCAGACAAAAAACTTTTCTTTGTATTGAAGAGTATGAGACAATGTTAGCCGGCGTCGGAACCTCCTACTGGGCATCGTCTCATACTTTTCCATACAAACAATAGTTTTTTTGTCTGATACGTTCATGCTACGGTCGTGGCATTGTACGGTCTAGTCGGCAGAGACCTTTAACATGTGGCAATTTTTTTTTTTAAATTGGGAAGCAAAATGTATGGTTAAATTCGATTTAGAAGTATTGTAGTAACGTAGCCTAAAGGTATAACTGTCGTCAACTCCGCCCACAGAGCCAGTTATAATACAATAACGTTATGACGTACGTACATAGTAATGGTCCTCGTGACATTTAAAACGTGTGGCCTAAAACATTTCACACATTTACGGTGCTTCTGTTTTATTAGAGTGGCTTGGCAATAGGTTGTCCAATATTTATTTCACAATATTTAGAAATTAATAACGCATACTCCCTAAATCACAATTTCTCAAAAAGTTTGTACATTTGGATCACGCATTCGGTATTGATAGTAATTGGTAGGCTGGTACGCCGTGTGGTGACGGCAGTAAGAATACATTTGTCACCACCCCAACTCCTCCTGCGGGTGTCGTAAGAATCGACTAAGGGATTGAAGTGTCACTGACCATTCTACAAGATTGATGATGAGCAGCAGCGTCATCCTAGTGGACACATTACTGCGATCGCCAATCCGCTTGCCCAGCGTGGCGATTATGGGCATTTACCTCCTAACGCGTCTATACGCATAGTTAATAGGAGAGGCCTACGTCCACTGCTGGACGTAGGCCTAACATAGGCTGATGATGATGATGGTAGGCTGGTCGAGTCAATGATACTGAGCAAGATCCACCACATTTCCCAAAATGTCCCAGAAAGTTTGCACGGAAGCTTTCTTTTTTGTTAACAGATTCCTATACATTTTTGGTAACAAAAATTTAATGTTTCATACAAACATTTTGTACAAATGTATAAACTGTTTGAGAATTGCTCAAATCGACTTATTTTACCTCAAAATACTCAGAAATATTTCACATCATCCGTCTACTGCCGGGCAAAGGCTTCTCCCATTACCTATGCGTATGAACGCATGAGGAAGTAAATGCCCATAATCGCCACGCTGGGCAAGCTGGTTGGCGATCGCAGTAGTGTGTCCACTATAATGATGCTGGTGTCCATCATTAATCTTCTATCAAATAAAGGTCTCTGCCCACTAGACCGTACCATACCATGACCGTAGCATGAAAATATGAGACAAAAAAACTATTATTTGTATTGAAAAGTATGAGACGGTGATGGCCGGCGCCGGAACGTCCTAGTGGGCGTAGTCTCATACTTTTCAATACAAAGAATAGTTTTTGTCACAGAGGTGTCTCTCAGAGATTAGATCAGATTGTGGACAGAGATCTTAATGCGTTGACAACAACGTATAAGGTGCAAAGTGCTGGTTTGTTTAGAACTTAGAACCTTGTACGTTGTTGCCATCAAATGGTCAGTGTCACTTCAATCCCTTAATTAAAAGGTACATTTTTACTACAAATGACCTTATTATGTCACGTCACCCTAGAGACAAAATTTGCATACACATACAAACAGCCTATATTATTATTAGTCTACTGCTGAACAAAAGCTTCTCCTATAACCTATGCGTACGGTTGCATTCGGAGATAATGCCCATAATCGCCACGCTGGGCAAGCGGGTTGGCAATCGCAGTCATGTGTCCACTATCATGAGTATCATGATGCTGCTGCCTATCATCAATCTTACATAAACACACGGTCAATGACCCTTCAATGCCTTAGTCGACTTTTACGACACCCACGGGAAGAGTTGGGCTGATAACAAATGTATTCTTACTGCAGACACCACACGACACGGGCTGTTATATTATTAATGTACTTTTCATATTTCTGTACAGATACGAGGGGTAGAAATCGGCATAGTAGTGCTGGTTCTACTAGTGTGGATCGGAGCCATAGCGCTATTCTTCAACCGTTGGGGCAAAATTCGGATGCTCCTGCCATACCAGCCGGATTACAAACAGGAGCAGTTAAAGGTACATCACTAGTATTTTTATTATTTCATGCCTAAGGGCTTGTGCATAAATCACGCGAGGTCCTATGGGAGTCCACGAAAAAATCACGAAAGATCGTGATCTTTCTTGATTTTTTCTAAGGGGGAGGGGGTATAAGGAGACATCACGTGTATTTTCTACATTGAAGAAACTAAAAAAAAATATAGAGTGAGATGGAAAAACTATAGAGTTTAAATACGTTCTCGCGATTGAGAAAATTTATTACGGAATTTAATTAAGTAGGTACTTAAATGTACAGACATTATAAGAATTCTTTAAATTTGGTTGATTGATAAAAAATATACACGTTGGGTGTAGCAAAAAACTTCATTAAACATCTCCAGGGGAGGGTTAAAAAATTAGCCGAAAAAACCTCGCATGATTTATACATGAGCCCTTAAGAGTCATCAAAGCTTGCTTTAGTCGGTACTTAAGGTATAAATGTGAACCAAAACCACACTCTTATGGCGCCTTAAGCCAATTAAGGGTAGATAAAATGACAGGATCCAATAAAGTAGGTTACAGTAGTGTTGTGACAGATCCAGATTCCACGGAATGTCGGATACGTGACGCGATTATTAGCATAGATCTAAGAAAGATAGAAATACAGATTTTGGTGTAGGTATCATAATTTTATAACAACTTCGTGTTTGTCGTGATAGAAAATTTCTCGCAGTTTCTATATATTTCCAAGTTAGCTGTCATAGCTGTCACATTCCTGGCAAAGTAGACTTTATTGTGGAATGCACCTCCAGGCGGTTTTGTATTTTGGGTTTTTAACCAAAATGTCTGTTTACTTTTACATAAATATAAATATGTATACATACTAAACGAAATGTCGGTCTCGGCAACATTGTTGTCATTAACGATTTTTGAAAACAAACACCTTGATTTTTGAAATCATTCATAGGTACGTATTTTATCAAATAATGTTTTTTTTTGTAGGTAACCTTCCTTGACAGAAACGAATTTATTTTACGAAACTTCAGGATACAGCTTCTGTGTATCCATTTTTAACTTTGTTTATCAAAGAAGCTATTATTTTTAGCAAGGATACTATATATAAATTGAATATAAAAATGTGATTACCAGTGTAAAGGCAACTTTTTATTGTATTGGTGATTTAAAAGTTAGTGATACAAAAGATATTAGCATTCTTTTAAGATATTACTGGAAATAATCTGAGACTCTTTTACGTTTTCATTGCAAGAACTGACTTTTATCGATAGGTAACTATTATTTTTTTAACCATTATTGTTATTTTGCTAAAACTGCACAAATCACGTAATATGTACAGTAGAATGTGTTTTCTCACATTGAGTACAGTCAACGCCAAAATTGTGTTTTTTTAGTTATTTCGTTATAATGTGAAATGTGTACACATCATTATGGCCATGACTGTACATTATGAATAAACAAACACATACCTAGTTGCTTCAAACAGTGAACAAAAATAGCTACGACCTCTGACCTATAAAACTAGACAGAAGAGTGGATGATATTGATTACTTTGCCGTATTATTAAATCGTTCCATATTTTTGTAAAAAATATGAGGCCTGTGTTTTATCACAGAATAACTAATAGTACTAACGTATAGAAGATTCACTCCATAACAAAAGTCAACTTTAGGCATGAAGAAATTCAGACCTACCCATCTGCAAGCTAGAATGAAACTTATAATTATAATCGTGCATGACTGATGAATCTTCGATGCGCGCCGCAATTTTATTTTACTGCCTTTATTTTAGAAACTGTACAAATTATGTACCTACATAAATTAAAATTTAGTTACATTTAATCTAACTAGCCTAACCTATATCTGAGATTGGCCGTTGTGGCATTGTACCGGGGATGCTAGCGGCGGGTGCGCCAAAGTATTTATAAAATTGCAACTTAGATTATTGGAACTCCGAAATTTTTTCTTATACAATTTAACTTCATAATGATCGATATTTAGAATAATCTTTGTTCATAATCATCATCACATAGAATTATTTATGTTCATAATATTGTTTTTCATACATATTTTTAGTACTAACTTTTATGTTTATATAATTTTTCACTATACTTATTTTATGCTATAATTATATACTAATGTTATAGGTATTTATTTTTATCTGTACTGGTTTTATGTATAAATTATTTTTGTTTAATTAAATATAAATCGTACTATTACTGTAAACTAGCTACCTGCACAAATCAGGTTGTGGCAGAGTAGGTACTGTACTAAACGGGTTCCCTCTAAACTTTTTTTGTCCGAAACGCTTAGGACATAACAGACTTGATATAATCTATTTTGGCATCAACTTAATGAGACAGAAACATCACTTGGCTTAAATAACAATATTTTGAATATTATTTTGTCCGAAACTATCTTGGCATATCATTAATTACGCCGAGTGTTATAAGACAGAAATTAGATTTGCATTTTTTTTTGGGCATGTAGCCACATGTTCGAAACTTGCCTTTTTCGTCAGGCAGAATTTGCTGTGAGGGTGAAAATTTCTGCAGTGAGCGAGCGAAGCGAGCGACCAAAACCTTCCGGGGCAGATCCGACTCGGATAGGTTAGGTTAGAAGACTAAGGCGGGAGCTTTGCTCCCGCCTTAGTCTTCGAGGTTATTTTTTTTTTAGTAACCTAGAAAGTACTCAGCTCTACTGTGTTACTAAGCTGAGTAATTTCTAGGTTACTAAAAAAAAAATAAGCGGGAGTAACGTATAGAATATTACTACTACCTCGATTATATTGAGAGGTTGTAATTATTCCTTCTCTGTTATGCTAAAACAAACTATGCCGGTACTTTTTATGCACATCCAGATTATGCCTCATCATAAATAGGAGCATCGAAATTATGCTCGAATAATATTCGAACAACTCGAAATCTGCCACAAAGAAATATGCTAAAGTTGAGTATGTCACAACAGTTTCTGCACAAAGCCCATTATGACTACATAGTTTATGTTATTCATAAAAGAATTATACCACAACAGAGTGAACCTAATGGGAAAATGTTTATAAATAAACAATTTATTTCAAATAACTTTATGAGTATAGATTAATCTACTTGACGACTTTAGGAGGATAAAATTTCGAAATAAAAATCGTTATGAACATTGTAGGTAGAAGTATAATTTTTAGTAAGAAAAAAAGTATGAGAAAATTTTTTCGGAGTAATGATGATTATGAGTAAAAAACGGTATTAGTAAAAATATACGAAGAAAAAATTGTATAAGTGCCAATATGGACCCGCTAGCGGCATTTGTATACGGTCCTTTCATCCTTAGTTGTCTTATCTAAGTAAACAACTTTTTAACCTAAAAGTACACGTTTTCTGTTGTAAACTCCTGTTTCCTTGATTAAAAATTAAGCAATTTACTAATCTCTATGGTTGAAATGCAAAAATACGGACTCAGGTATTTTGGTATAAGCAAATAATGGCAATTTACAACAGAAAACGTGTACTTTTAGGTGAGAAAGTTGTTTACTAGATAAGACAACTAAGGATGACTGGACTTTAAGATATTTTTTTAATTTTCTCGCTGTATCCCAAGCGTGATGCGTTGTGTGAGGAAAGTCGCCATTGCAAAATTTTGATATAACCTAACAATGATCGAAAATTCCCTAAAAAATTCTTCACACAAAACGAGGATTCGAAATCTTCACCATGGATTTTCATATAACCATGCTTTTTGACAGGTGTCACAGTGTTCCCACTTACCAACTTCGCTATAGGATGATGGTGTGTTCAAAATTCTAGATTCCCCCCTTAACGTATAAATATAATTAACCAATTGGGAACACTTGGGCCACTCGCGAACTGTATCAAAGTGATGTTGTAACTCAGGTTACAAGAAACCTCTTACTACAGTAGAACCCTCAATACGATCACGTTTAATACGATTTCCCGCATAATACGCCATTATATGGTCCCTGCAAGTTTACTCATGTTTTCCTACATTTTTGTATGGTTAATACGATTCATCATCCCGTTTAATACGCTGTCTGTAACCCGAGTTACATTGACAGCATTACTTTCTTTTAGATGTCAACAGAAAGGCTATAATTTTACCAAACTGGTTGAATATTACACAGGAAAAATCAATTTTAGCGACCGCTACTCTTACAAACGTAACTTTGTTGCACCAAGCGACCGGTAAAATTCTTGATCCCATCCCATGCACCTGTAGGTGCAACCCTAGTACAATTTCTTTCATTCATTCGTTTTGTTTTTTTTGGGTTTCCCAATCGGTCAAATATATACATAAGTATAAGAAAAATACCTCATGCCAAGCATGTCTATGTAAAAGTACAAATTTTACAAAATAAAAACAATTCCTTCTTCCCGCAAAATACGCTTTCCCGCTTAAGAAGCGTATTTTGTCTGGTCCCTACAAAATCGTATTAACAGGGTTTCACTGTAGTTATAATGTTGACATATTTGTAGAGTGGCCTAGTGTTTCCAATTCTTTGAGTGTACATAATTATACACTTATGCAGTCCCAATCAAGTATTTCGAAGTGGCTACGATTCACACAAATATCTGAGCAGGCCTCTATTGTCATGGTGTTAGATTGCATGTAGTGACGGCAGCAAGAGTACATTTGTCACCACCCCAACTCTTCCCGCGGGTATCGTAAAAGTCGACTAAGGGATTGAAGTGTCACTGACCACTCTTTGATTTAATTGATGATGGGCAGCTACGTCATCATAGCCTCCTAAAACCCAGTGACATTCGCTTAGTTTTTGGATTTAGAATTTTCTCTTCATTAATAAGAGTTCAAAATATGGAATATGTACACAATTTTGTACACGAGGACTTGGAGGATAGTGGACACAGAACTGCGATCGCCAATCCGCTTGCCCAGTGTGGCAATTATGGACATTCACCTCCTCACGCGTCTATACGCATAGTTAATATGAGAGGCTTACGTCCAGCAGTGGACTGAGATAGGCTGATGATGTATTAGAGTGCGTTCAGATATTTTTGAGCTCCATGGCCACTTTGATATATCTGATGGCGACGGTATATATTTGTATGAAAGCTATGCCCCTTGTTTTTTCTTGTCTCCTTGTAGGTCAAAGGTAGTTTTAGTTTGAAGTAAAATAAATTGTTTGTGTTAAGTAGGCTAATAACTGGATTCTTGAGGTTTGCATAATTTATACATAAGCTTAAGTAGGTTAAACTAGAATCTATTAGAAATACGTATTGTTACGTTGAGTATACGTCCATATTATTCAGTAAAAATGTCTTCAATCCTTACATTATTTTGCGTTTTTTGTATGTATTTGTCAACTTTCCGGTGAATATTATGATAGAATTGGTCATACTTAAGTAATCCCTTTATTTTTGACCTGTGATGTAATAGAATACCTACCATTTCTTATAGGTCTTTAGTTTCAGAAATATATCCTCCTAACAGCTTCCAAATTTACAAGTAACCATGTATTTAAACGTAATTACCATCTATTTCAACATAATTACCATCTATTTCAACATAATTACCATCTATTTCAACATAATTACCATCTATTTCAACATAATTACCGTCTATTTCAACATAATTTAACTATTATTATTGTAAAACAGGTGCCAGGAAGCAGTGCTCTCGCGGCGGCGGCGGCTGGTGGGCAGTGTGCTCATTCAGCACCATCGGCTTGTTCGGTAACTACCATAAGATGAGACTACAGATTCATAATACCATCATTTACCTAACTAACATTGCGTATATATTTTCTTTATCTACGGTCGACAACATAAACACATTGAGTGCCGCGAACTCCCGTGATGGATTCTCTGTGGGAGGTGTATTTCGCTACAAAGCGGAAAAATCACGGGATCGGCTACGAGCGTAGCGCGTAGCACTCGTTGACAATGAAAGTGTTAAGAATATTTTTCAGACAGAACACATGATTGGTGTGAGAAAATGTCGCCGCGAGATAGACTTGACGTCTTTTACTAATTATGCTAATAAAAGAGACTGATGGTCTATATCGCCGCGATGTACTGAGGCGTTTTCACAAAACGTTGTTGAAAACACTTTGTTTAATTTGGACAAGTTTAGGCTTATTCGACTCAGAATCACGGGCTCTTTCGATTCTGTTAAGATAAAAAAATATTTAACGTAATTTTCATACAGTTTTCATTCCTTCCATTACGCTACCGTCTAAACATCTATAAAAAAACGGTATCGTAATGGAAAAAACATTTTTTTTCTCCTCGAGCGAAAGAGCTTGCGATCCTGAGTAGAACGAGTCCAAACTTGTCCGAATTAAATAACAAAGTAAATGCAACAACGATTTGTCAAAACACTCACGGGCCTTTTAATCATGTGTTACCCTATATTTGGCTTATGTGCCGGAGCTTTTGCTGGAATGTATACATAATGTTATAAATTTTGTATACTTTACGTCAAAGTTCGGATTGTTTGAAACTGTATTGCTGCATATGCTACATTTTGTACGAGAAATTAAATTTATGAAGAAATTAACTTGTAGTTTACGTGTGCTGTAATATTACATACTAGGATTCTGTATAAGCTGCGCTACATTTGGGCTATTTGGTACACCTGGGGCTGATTAGTTTTAGAACTGAGGTAGCTTTGAGTCAAAATAAATTATAGTAATTTGTTGTCTACCTATTATGGAAAGGCTTGTGAAATTTAAAACTGATTATTTCAATAATAATTACATTTGTTACAATAATAGACTACACTATGTTTTATTAATAAAAAACTTAAAAATTTGAAAAACAATAACTACTTAGGAATAATATTAACTACAATCTAAATCTTAAAAAAGAAATTAGTAAAAGTGATATTAAAATATTAACTTAAATAAAACTAAACATAAAAAAATATATGAAATTGGTATAATAATAATTGAACTCTTACAGTCTTACACCAAATGCAACTACGCTCGATTTTTTACCTAAAACGGCATACTAAGAAAGATTCATTTCAAAAACACTCAGAGGACTTGTTTGTTACTTATCTATGAATATTTATTTATAATTTCACGTCACGAGGAAAGCTTCCAATTTTATTCGTTGGTCAAAAGAAAAACTATTCACTTGTGAATCAGACGATCCAATTGAAAAAAAAACCGGCCAAGTGCGAGTCGGACTCGCGCGCAAAGGGTTCCGTACCATTATCAATTTATTATTAAAAAAATACAGTTAAATCAACCTACCTCAAAAACTATAGGAGATAATTTTATCAAATCAAAAATCGTTGATAGAGTTTATTAATGTGCATAACATATATTTTTTTCAGAATTTTATATCGCGTAGTTTAAAAAATAGAGGGGGGGGGCACACATTTTTCAGACTTTGAGACCTGATATCTCGAAAACGATTTGCTTAAATAAAATTGTGATGTATAAACCTTCATATCATTTTCAAAGACCTTTCTATTAATACCCCACACGCTTATTTACAACTAAAAAAAAAATTCTATCTCTCAGTTACATGTATGGAGGGCCCCCACCCCAATGGTTTTTTTTACAATTTAGTATCACATTCCTGTAGCGGTTCATACAACACATATCCTTACCAAATTTCGTTACTGTAGCATTTATAGTTTCCGAGTAAATTGGCTGTGACAGACGGACAGACGGACAGACGGACATGGCGAATCTATAAGGGTTCCGTTTTTGCCATTTTGGCTACGGAACCCTAAAAATCAACTTGCTGAAGGTAGTTGTATTTATTAAATATGATGGAACCGTCATTCCAAGAACATAGAGCCAAGTGTTGCTTGTAAGGCCTACATGCATCTTTTTTAATAGTATTTTTTTAACGACTTACAATATAAGAATTTATAATCTTTTTTCATTTTTTATTAGATATCGGCATAATCTTCTTGCCCTCCGGCATAGGCCTCCTCTAAAGTTATCCACTCTTCCCTGTCAATTAGCGAGTCTTTTCAAATAAAATAGGAGTCCGCATATTTTTGATATTTCAAACAGGTCAATTTTATTAGAGATCTCTCACTGGATTTTGCAAATAGCTCTAACTGTAGTGCAGTCTTATATTTTTAAACATGTCCGAACACGTCAACGTTTCAAGTAAGTACACCAAACTGATATTTCAAATAATGATGGTATAAATCTGTAGTCTCGTCAAAATCATTAATGACATCCCCATTTTGTGACGTCGCTCGAATCTACACTAGATTATTGTTATGCCACGGTCGTATAAAAACTCATAATAACTCCTTTAAAAACCCTTATTACTTAATTTTATGTTTGGAGTATACCATTGGTAGTTTATTAATTTGATCATATAAGTAGAAGTAGTAGAACATTCTATAGCTAGCGAGCAGTATTTTAGAGATTTGAAAATTTTCTTTACCGTTCCATCAGTTTTGTAGGTTTCACTTAAGCACTGGTCTCACCGTGAGCTACTAAACTATGAACTATCGGCTATAAACACGAACAAAAGATACGCACTCCCGCGTTAAAAAAAGAGACACGGCGATACTCGCCCGGCGGTGATAGCTGGTCGACTATCGCCGTGTCTCTTTTATAGCTTCTTGTCTAGTCCATAGTTCATAGCTTAGTAGCTCGTAGTGAGACCAGTGCCAAAAGGTACGTAGTGAAAATAATAGAATAAAAAGCCTCAGCAGACAAACAAACAATGTAACAAAATAAATACACGCTTTTAGCATTCTTTTAGTAGATATTGTAATCATTTCATAAAAATATTGCCCCATTAGATTTAAAACATAAATCTCTAGACGGGACTAAGGACAGGCTTTACCTAGTGTGGAGGTCAGTAAAACTTATATTTCTAAAATTATTATCCGAAATAAACGAATTTTATTTATTTATTTATAACGTACTTATATGTTTTTACTCATATTTAGCTAAAACCAGCTAATTGGCTATCTAAAGTTATATTTTTCCTTGATAGCCGTCGTCTTAAGGTTATGTTCTATAATTTGTTAACAATCTTTTTTTTAAGTGAGTGAGATGACATTTGTGCAGTTTTATGTATGAACAGAGCCTAATGCGTTTGTCTGCAATTAGTACATTATTGTCAACCCACTCACATCATCAGATCATCACAATCAAATATAAGAAAGCGTAGAAACTTCTAACTAAATATACGCTGTGGTTAAAAAGTGCATTCAAAGTGCATTCCCAATGCCTGTACTAAGAACTTCTTGGTTGTTGAACTGTACTTAGAACTCAAAATATAATAGGTTATTTAGTTATTGGATGTTTCAGAAAGGTCGATATATTTTTGAAACCACCTAAAATGATACTTGGTGCTACTATTACATACTAAACAAACTAATTACTATAACTTCAGAAACTTTAATTAATTTCTAAAAATACATAAATTTCTTATCAAACGACAATTTTCATCACAAAAAATCTGCAATTGTAAAACATAACTAAACATTGCCGCAAACTCTTTATCTCAAGGTAAGACAAGATTGCAGTAAACTGTAAGGTGGCGTGATTCCTTGCCGCAATGCAGTCAGCATGAAGGTCATGGAAATCCTGGCCATGGCTCACCCATAAATTAGTCTCGCACTTTGTTACGAAAGCTAGACCAGAGACAGGTTAATAATAGAGACTGAAACTATCAATATCCTGAAGTACTTTGCGAAACGGGTTCCTCACGTAATTAAAGTTGATGATTGAAGGGATGTTTACAAAAACAACATAACTACAATGAGGATAACTTTACAGGAGAGCGATAAAACTAAATTCCTCTTTAAATAATATTCATTAAAGCTTAATATTCAGAAGCGGTAAAGATGTATTATATAACCACTAAGCTAATATTACCCGTTTATTTGTGTTTCTGCTCATTACTTTTTTTGGAAAAAATAAAATAAGCCTTGCCACTTACGTTGTTTTTGTAAAATTTTGAGTAGTTACGTTGTTTTTGTGCAAAACTTGATGCACATTTTTGGAAAAAGATTTTTTTTATTGAAAAAAAATCGTCGTATAGGTACGCTAATATTCCCCATTTTATAAGTCGATTTAGAATATGGTATTCTCTGAGTATTAATGCTGCAGTTTTATTCGACACTTTTTAGTGCAGTTTAGTATGGGAAATAAAATATTTTCAATTTTTTTGCCAAACGGGAAAGATTGACGAACACTTTGATGACGAACACTATGACATCAAAAACTCAAATTTGGAAAAAATGCTAGATAAGCATGTTGTTTTTGTTTCTATCCATTTAGAGGATCCTCATCATGGAATATATGCGACCAAAGGTGTAACGCCGATCTAAATGGATCGAAACATGTCGAGTAATTAGAGACTTCACGTTCGACACAATTGGAAAAAATCAAGGAACTGACCGTAGAACGAAGAATATTATGAACGAATTCATTCATTCAGATATGCAGTCTTTATTTTTGACCGATTTCTGGTGTCATATAACAATTACATAAATATTTTGAGCTAAACTCGCTTTCCATTTTGCTTTTAGTTTTCCCTCGTCCAACTTTTACAAATTCACAGTTACATTACACGAATCAGAAACTTCGTTTTAACTGAAATTCAAACTTAAATTTAATATACATTTTACCGAAATTTTAGTTTGAATTTAGTTTTTGGTTACATGAAGACATTTGTTTCGTGCATTATGTTAACTCTGCAGCTATCTAATTAAAACGACAACTATGGGTGTTTCACTTCATATCTTTTGTTTAAAAATTTTTTAGTGTTTCCTTTGAAGTAGGTATAAAAGTTTTATTGCTTCCGAGTAAAATGGCTGTAAAATGAATGACATACAGAGGAACAGATATGACAAAACTTAATTGGTTTTGTTTGTAATGTGCTATGGAGCGCTAAATAAATAAATGTCACGGGACATTCTTGCACACTAAAATCGACTAAGGGATTGACGTGTCACTGACCATTAATTTATTGAAAATTGATAATGGGCAGCAGCATATTCTGCA
>JALPQI010018519.1:0-26545 GCA_025490895.1 Thaumatotibia leucotreta
GATTTAATATCTTAGTAGTCTTAAAAATCATTTATTTTCAATTGCAACATTAATTAAACTGTGAAATCAATTTATTTACGGAGCATTACAAGATTTAGTACTAAAGGTGCGGTTAAACTAAAAGAGCATTCGCTGTTCTAACCTCCCACTCTACGAAATTCGATCGGTACACAAAACGTGATTGGTTGATTTCTTAAGGTGCGTTTAAACCAAAAGAGCATTCGCTGTTCTAGCGCCCGTTCTACGAAATCAACCAATCACGTTTTTGTGTACCGATCGAATTTCGTAGAGTGGGAGGTTAGAACAGCGAATTCTCTTTTAGTTTGAACGCACCTTTAGAACGGGCGCTAGAACAGCGAATGCTCTTTTAGTTTAACCGCACCTTAACATTAGTTTGAAGTTTTGAACTACTCATAGCGCCATCTCGTGTCGAATAGATGAACTTTTCAACGCAACGTTGCTACTGCCATCTAGCGTCAAATAGTACTTCTACTAGTAGATTGGAGATTATTACATTAACTCGCGGTTATTTTGTTTACATCGCAATTAGTTATCACATTTAACCTTTTTTTATCAACCACTGACGTATAGGTCAACTTTTACTTCGCTCACAGATTATTAGGTCAACTGAATTATAAAACGCTTGATAATTTCGCGCGACTTGGTACCTATTATATTATTGCATAACCGTCGCCCTGGTTATTATGTTATAGTAATATGACGATTACCAATGGTACAACAGAAGGTACGGAATCTCAGAATCCGGTGCAGTCAAACGAAGCTTCGCATCAGTCCATTCTGCCCGTACTTCGCCAGTGCCCGACTGCACGCCGCGTGATACGAACGTGCGTCGAGTCGAACTCCGCTTGCGCGCAACTTTGACAAAACGAATATCGAATTCTGTTTTTGAATTTCAACTTCAGTTTTTTTCGAATCGAACCGGTGTGTGTTTTTTATTTGGTTTTGTGACGGGATTTTCTGCGAAATGCAGGTTTATTAGAAATTTGGAGTGTTACTTTGGTGAGTTTAAAGTTTATTTATTTATTTCAAAGACTAAATTGAAGATATTATTTTACATTCGATGTGTAAACAAAAGTTTGTTCATGTACCCACAATTATTTTAAGAATGTAAACAAACATTCATTACCTAAACTAAATTAGCAGAAATTATAGTCGGTTGTGTTTGTATTATTTGGTGTATTTGTATCTTTAATCACGAACCATTAGTAAGTAAGTAAATATTATTTATTGTGCATCACATACTTAATTAAAATACAAATACAGAAAAACATGTATCGATAGGCAACAACAGGCGGTCTTATCGCTTACAATCAATCTCTATTAGGTACATTGTAATAAAATTATTTTAGTAGGTAACTCCTTTCGGCTATGGTTAAAAATAGTTTAAACTTATTCTACATTGATAAGTTACTCTTATTTGACGCCTAATTAGGTATTTATTGGAAATATTCCATTGTATATTAGAAAATAGTATGTATCTGTTACCTTAAATTAACTACTTAATCACTTTTGTTATCTTATCATACAAATATTTTAATGTATAATTATTTGGAAGAAAATCAAAACGAAAAGTCACATAAGTTCAGTGTGGGTAAGTCCGGCATATTTTATTTGTAAGAAAAGTCCGTCATACATATGCGTCTTATATTGTTGAGTTAGGGGTGGAAATCAGTTGGTAGACGGACTTTCTGATAGACGGTCCTTACCCGCATTGAACTTAGGTAGTTTAGGTACACTAAGTAATAAGAATATATTATAATATAAATATTAGAAGTATTCACCACTCTATCACGATCCTTATCGATTTTATTCATTTTGAAATAAAATAGGTAGGGTGGTTATACCGGTTGGCGGACAGTTAAGGGAGTTGCCGACTTTCAACTCTAAAAAATATATATTTTAGGCGAAAAATTATACTGATTTGTATGTCAATATGTCAGAAATATAGTCTATTTATGGAAAACAACTTAAAATCTGGTGCCTCGCACGTCTATATTTTTTAAATTGGACTAATGTACGAAAATAGCCGAAACACCGGTTGGCGGACAGTTTTTTCAGTTGGCGGACACTACGTGCCAGTTGGCGGACACCGGTTTTTGGGCATAATATCTCAAATAAAACAACATATATCATTATAAATTAATCATTTATTATGGTTTATATATATATTCGACTTCTTATATGGTAAACAATAGTAATCACTTATATAAAACAGGAAAAAAAACATTTAAAATATGTTCATGAATTACTGTTTTTTTCTCTTTGGGCTCATGCATAAATCATGTGAGGTTTTTTCGGCTACTTTTTGACCCCCCCCCCTCCCTCATGGTGATGTTTGGTGAGTTTCTTGGCTAGATGCCCCCACCTCCCCCCCTACCAGTATTTTTCTCATTGAACTTTTCACGTTCGCTAGCCGAAATTCACAATATATCATTTAGAAAATTTTGAAAAATACACGTGAGGTCTCCTTGTACCCCCCCTCCCCTACCGTGATCTTTCGTGATATTTTCTTGAACCCCCTCCCCCCCCTATAGGACCTGCCGTGATTTATGCACAAGCCCTTTACCATTGAACATCTAATCAATAAAATATGAAAGAAATATGGCAGAGGCTCGCAACTACAATATACCTATTATCTTACATTTTAAAACTAAAATAATTTGAAAAAAAAAAAACTTGTGTATGGAATGGAATTTTCTTATTCTCTCTGGAATCGAATTGAATGCCCCCTTTTCATATCGGTTAAAAAACACCTTGAGTGTACAAACAAAGATTATCCTCAATACGATCACGTCAAAGTGAGCTGTAATCTAACTTAAATTCGTATTAGTGCAGAAGGCCGTTTAACAAACATACTACCTAATAGAATCATCGTGGTTAACATTACAGTCTTTTTAACACAAACTAATCACTCTTAGCTTCTTAATATTCACACGTGTCCGGATAACTGAATGCACAATTTCGTCGTTTCAGTTAACCGGACACCTGTTTACGACTATCTTTACACCAATTTTACACACAAATTATGTGGTCGCCAACTAAAAAATAGCTTGATTATACAATTATCTAAACATATTATGAATATTGAACACGTCCATTCATTACTTTTTACAAAAAGTGAAAATCAAAATTAGCTAAGGTGAGTCAGTTGGCGACAACCTGTCCGCCAACCGGTGTAACTCCAAAAACTGAACACCGGTTACGCGGACAGTCGATATTTTATAAATTTAGTAAGTAAAATTTAAAAAAGTCTATGTAATATGTAACCTTAAGCAACTCATAACTCGTCTAAATAAATGCATAACACAAAAGTACAATAAATAAAAATGCCACACTTACGCTTATGCGCCGAGCGGAATCCTTATTTTTTTCGTAAGCTTATCGCATTGCCACTCACCACCGTGTATTAGCGTAAACTAACCGGCTTATCTCTGGATAAGGGCGACATCCATTGTTTTAATTTTGGTGCAGTTTAATCACTCATCTACCTGAGAACCGCATTCCACGTTCATATTGTTATTACATATTGTATGGTTCTTATTTATTTGATTTTAGTAAACATTGTCGGCAAAGTGTCCGCCAACCGGTACTGTCCGGGTAACCGGTATAATCACCCTATTTAGTCTGCAGCGTAATTCATGTTAATTATTTCTCCAATCTATCTAAAAAAATACTCTCACTCCAAGAATACAAATTCTAAAAACATACATTGTACAGCAAAAACTATATTTTATCCAACTTCATTAACCGTCAACTTACAATGAGTTCATTACCACACATGTGCTTAATTAACGAGCAGATAAAATTCGTGTCAATAGGCATTTCATCGACACGTTATAAGTACACTTATTATCACCAGCTATTAAATAGAGAAACATATCGCCCTTCATTAGGTAAATATGCAAACCAATCAAATAAATAAATAAACGAAGTTACGGTTTTGTAAGTAATGGACTTTTTTAATTATGCGAAATAACAGAAAAAAAAGTATTAATAATCAATATAATCATATAATAAATACGTAACAAAATAGGAAAATTAAACGGCCATTTAACGAAATGTCTGAATTGTGTAAAAATTTTTTGAGAACTAAAAAAGGTATTAGTATTAGCATTGCATCAATGCGAAGCATTGCATCGCTAGTTAATATTAAAATAAATTAAACATAAAACGTGTTTCTAGGTATCTTAAAATAAAGAATATTTATGTTTTACTAATCAAATAACAATTAAAATCTCATTACTTTAATAACTGTGCGTTTTCCAACGATACAGATTATTATTGTTTTTTTATAATTATGATTTGGTATTACTTATTCTGCCTCAAATATCACGAGTTATATACCTACCGCATACCATTGCGTTAGGTAACGTTTTATCGATTATAAAAATAATCTGCCACATAATACCACAATTTATCTGGGTCAAAATTATTTTCGTTGTCTTATTTTGTGTCCCTAAAAAACGTGACACAGCTGTGATTTTTGTATGAGATGACGTTTTGTTTCTAATTTTTGATGTAGGTATGGATTAAAATCTAGCGCGAAAAAGAAATACAAGTGCACCGGTTTTTTCTATATACTGAGTCGAGACAGCAACTAAAAGCGTGACAGAGTGGTATGAAATAAACGAAAAGAATTTTAACCCACCTAGTCCCACGATAAGCCTAATTAAGCTGGCGTTGAACCCTTAATACAATACAAAACTCTTTATTGCTCACCTCACACGTAATAAAAAATGAAAGTACACAAAACAAAATACAAAAAACAGAGGTCACAAAAGGCGGCCTTATCGCTAAAAAGAGACAAACTTTGGGCAGAGGAGACACAATTACAAAAATTTAGGTAGTAGGTGGTGCAGAAAAAGGAAAATATTTAAAATGAATAGGTACCAACAACACAAACAAAAATCCTTAAATTTGCAAGTGAAAAAAAAGGGAGCTAGACCTCGCCATTGTGTACCTAGAGCAGAAAATGTTGTCTTAAAAAATACAAAAAGTGGGTCGAAGACTATGTTCATTGTGACGAACATTGCCAAATTAAGGGTTAAACCATGACCAAGGACACCAAGGAACATAATATATATTAGTTGTTATAAACACACAAATAAATACCTTCGTCGAGTTTTGAACACGGAACCTCCAGCTTCGTAGGTCGCTAAATAACAAGTAAGTAACGAAGGCTAACATTATCTATCATGACGTAAATAAACTTATCTCTATACTTCCGAGTCGAATTGGTCGACTGTCCAATTCAGGGTTGCCTACTTAAGAGGTTCACCCCTAAATTTAGGGGGTAAATGAGGACCGAGGGGTTTTTTAAGGAGCTCAAAATGCTTAGAGGTATATTTTGGGGTTTTTCTATGCCATATTTGATCGTTCTATCTGGAGAAATGTTTGAGATAATTAGAAACTTTGTTACGGGAACAAAATTACACCTTTCTTTTATTTTTAATTTTATTTATGTATTTCCAACATTACTTTTGCAAGTTTAGAGTGACACAGTGACAGAGACAGATGTACTATAGTCACGATTTTCGAAATTCGCGGTAAGCCCTCATAATTCTTTACCCTTGAAAGTTTTTTTAGTTAATTAAGAGGATTTTTCAAAGAAATATCTTAATTTTAGGGGGTTTAGCTTGCTCTTTAGGTTAAATACAATTTGGAGTTGGTAACCCTGCTCAAAAATTACGCGGAAGCATTTACTCAAAGTAAACCCATAACTCGTTGAAATTTTACTCAAAGTAACTCCAAAACTCGTTGAAATTTTGCTCAAAGTAACCCCAAAACTCGTTGAAATTCGAGACGATTCAAAGGGCATCCTTTATCGGCCCCGTTTCCTTACATCTTAGGAATCTTTAGATTGAACTTCGTACAATGGATTTTCTTTCCGAATAAAGTCAAGTACGGAAGTGATTTGATGATCTAGGTGGGTCAAAATTCTTTTCGTTGTCTTGTTTCTTTCCACTCTATCACGCTTTTAGTTGCTGTTCCGACTCAGTAATCTCAGTATAAAAAAAAAACGGTGCACTTGTATTTCTTTTTCACGCTAGATTTTAATCCATACATCACAAATTGAAAACAAAACGTCATCTCATACAAAAATCACCACTGCGTTACGTTTTTTAGGGACACCAAATAAGACAACGAAAATAATTTAGACCCAGGTACTGATGGGATTGCTAGCCGCAGTAAAAAGCACTGAAAAGAGGTCTTTGACTTTATGTAACTAAATGAGTTGAATTCAAATCCCGGTGTGGCATCTATAATTACGGTTTAGGTGCCAAAAATATATTTACACGACTTTATTGCTTTGAAATTAAGGTAGTGTAAATATATTTATGGCACCTATATCGTAATGATATCTTTGCCGTCGACTGTACATCGAAGTGTGGTTTGCTCATTACCAGTAATGACTTCCGCCGTATTTACCGGGATTTTATCGGGCTTGTTCAATAAAACACAGATTAAAATGTTATATTTGAATATCATCTAAATGAATGTAGATGCCTACGTAGTTAGTAAGGGCCTTATCACACTTGTGATTCGCAAGCGAATTGAAAGAAAATTGAGCGCGCAGCCAGTTCATCGGTAGCCCGTAAGCCCGTAACCAATTCGCCGCGAGTGCGTCCAGCGACCCTACTGCGAAAAACGAAATTCGTAAATTTCGAGGATTTGTCTCTCTCACTCTGTATCTCACAATAACGCCTTCGTTTGAGTGACAGCGAAAAATCCTCGAAATTTACGAATTTCGATTTTCGCGCTAGCATTCAGTACTGATACTGATTCGTCGTAACGAATACGCAGCGTACTCGGTAGAAATTCGCTAAGAGTGATCTGCGTCTTGGACACTTACTTACAATACTTATAATGGATTCCGACGAGGAAACACTTCTGTACCGACGAAATCGCTCGCTTCGCTTTCAACTCGCTTGCAAATCGTGTGATGAGGCCCTGAGTGGTACTTATTTGAGTATATCGTTATCTTGGAATGCGGAAACAGAACGTTTTGGGGTACCTACCTACCTACATGAGGAAGCGGGAATGAAAGATTATCGTTTCATGTACCTAATTCATTTAAATAATGTTTTATTTTCCGGTACCTATACATACTCTACTGGTTAATACTTCAGAAATTTAGTGAGTTTGTATGTTCGAGTACATTTTATATTACTGTTCAGTGAGAAAGTCTAAAAACAATGTTTCTTTTAAAAATCAGTCCTTTTTAGCGTTGTAGATTTCCGTATTTAATCCCGATTCTTTCCAAACAGCTTGTTTTTTTCTGGATTTTTTCGATAAAATCAATAAAAGTTTCCACTAGAATTTTCAACTCTAAACCAATGCGAATTAGATCTAATTTTCACTTTTACCAGGATAACGCGATGTCATCGAAGAAAAGTCAATTGAAATAGATGGCAAGGAGTGACAGTGACATTGATGATTATTTCTGTAAGAACCCGAAAAAAACGAAAAAAAAAACAAAATTTTCATGTTTCCGAAACAAACAATTTGATTTTTTCCGACATTTTCAACGCTATCCTTTTACATTTACCTATAGATCTTTCAACCTAAAGTTTAACAAATAACCATTGAAAAATTTTTTCTTACCTACATAAATTGTAAAATAGAATAGAATATCGGTAGGCCTATGATGGTCTTGCCTTTATCGTCTAAATAAGACGTACCAAATTCCAATGAAGATGTCACTTGTCAAAATAAACGATAAAAACTTAACCATCAACCCACTGGACAAACGAAATCTTTTTATCGAAGCCGACATTATACTGCTTTATTTGACTTGGTCGAGCTATACTATACCTTTTTTAACCGACTTCGAAATAGGAGGAGGTTCTCAATTCGACTGTATATATATACAGGATGTTTTTTTCTACCGTTCAAATTTTATAGGGTCTGAGGTCGTGACATTGATGAACTTTTACTATGGGACCGACATCCGATTCAAGATTTTTTTTACTAGAATTAGCCCCCTAAAGTTTGCCCGGTGAATATTCTATAGGGTGTTTTTCTTCATATGCAATAAATTTAAGAGAAGCTCATTTAGGTCAAGTATAATTAATTTCTCTAAGAAACTTAGTGTTTTAACTTTTACTGTTATTGAATTATTAAAAAAATAAGTTTAATCACCGAACAAAGTGTATTTCAACCTTTATTACATTCTAATGTTACTTATTTTGACATGTGTCGTCAGTCACCTGAGAGTAACTTTTATTTTATCCTTAAGGTTCTCTCACACTTACCATTTCATTTATTATTTACGAAAAAAAAATATCGAATTTTCCAAAAGCCGATATACCAGACAACTTGTATTAATGTCCCAAATAACCTGTCTAATTTAACGCAAATCGAAACGAACAACCTGTATATAATATGCAACCCCGGATGACGGGAGCAAAAATGCGTTTGTCACTAGTGCTTAGTTAAATATCGACTATTCGTTTGAATTGATATCTCCGAGAGTCGGTTATAATCCCGAGATGGTCCCGTTGGCACGAAGTCAGGATCGGGGTCTTGGAGAAATCGGTTGAAGTCGGTTTAATTTTTTTTATTTGGCATTTATGGAAAATTCTCTTCAGTGCATTGCTAGCCTTACCTCCGGCTATTAGCAATAGTTTATTTGTTCCTTTCCGTTCTACTTTATATGGTTTACACTAGCAATATAAACATTATAGGCTCGCACATAAATGTTTTATGGCTTCCGTCACGTGCGAACAACTTTTTTACATAAACATAACCTTTAAGTAAAACATTCGTTTGCTATTGTGTAAAGGTAGGTAATTTCGACGAATTACGTTACGAATTTCGTAGAGTGGGGGATAGAATGAGCATTCGCTCGTATGGTCTAAATCCACTTTTAAAGGTATGCATGAAATTTCGTGATACCTAATATTTATTGAAAGAGTGTTTTTGAACGATTTATAGTTGTAGTAGTAGTTGTTGTTTTTTTAAGAATAAATTTTTATACATTGTCATATTTCCTTACATACATCTACAGATTTGTATATTGGATGTAAATACTATTAGGAAATATAATGATATATAAAAATTAAAAGCCCATACATAAAAACTATAATAAAAATGGCTACAATAACTGTATAAGAATGTCTACAATTATACCATTCGTCAGTAAAATCCAAAAAAAATAAACAAACCTAAAAACTTATAATCACACACTTTTAGAACACAATCTTGGTGTCTTCACATAAATTTTCATTTTATAATATAATATACCTAGGTATTTATTAGTATTGACGTAAAAATATATCTGCGAACGTGTTTCACGATGTGTCAAAGACGTCAAATGCTATGAAAAGTCTGCCATGTTTTTTTTTTTGGATTCTAACGACGTTTGGTTTCCTTTTAAATACTGTGTATACCAGTATGTATGAATAAAAGGAACCCAATTTGAAAAAAAAAATCTGGCCACATGCAGAAATGTTTCATTTTTCCGTGCTTAAGTCTACTTTTAAAACGTAAGTTTCTAAGCATCTACATTAAAAAAATTACCTTAGGTCAAGGTGTTGATAATAATATCACAGTTATCAGACTCGATAAGAAAGCCGCAGCGGGGTCAACGACCGGAACATTTACGTCTACTTGATGGGCACTTAGGTTTTACTACCGGACCTAGACGAGATTGGGATATCTTGAGAGGTTTCACTAGTATATTTGCAGATTATGACGTTTATTGCTCTATAAAGATTATACAGTGTACATTTAATACGGGGCTTTAGCATGGGACAACTAGTACCACAGATGTCATATATACCATAGATCAAGCAAACGTATCTACTTAGCGTGTCAAATGAACTCGGTAAAATCTACTGAGTTGTCAGTCTTTAATCGCAGCTTGCAGCTTTCGGGCGTCAAATTTTGTAAGTTGAAGTGAACAAAAACATTAATAATGCCTCCTTAAGTAATATTAATTGTAACAACACAAAAAATATGAATACTCAAGGGCCTGAGACATATTTAAAATCATAGGCAAGTAACAACTTCAGTACAAAATCTGACACGTTCGGCCGCCATACAAATGAATGAACTTGTTTCTTCTATCCAAATCTAATTCTGTGACTAGTACCTAAGTATACCGTGCGCCAATAGAAAGCAAAAAAAAAACTACCGTCGAATCTCTTGTCTTCGCCTAGGATACCTATCTTCGCCTAATGTGAAAAGATGAAAATGCCGGCTTATTTTTAGACCAGACTGTCGAGTAGTAAAAGTACATGTTTTAAAAATTGTTATTTAGTACTTTTCTGTCCACTCTACTCTAAAATTAATGCGGAATCTTTAACTTTTTACACTAGGTGAAGATAGGTATATATAGGTGTATATAGGCAACCGTGTGGTGACGGCAGTAAAAATACATTTGTCACCACCCCAACTCCTCCTGCGGGTGTCGTAAGAGTCGACTAAGGGATTGAAGTGTCACTGACCACTACTTGATAAAAGATTGATGATGGGTAGCAGCGTCATCATAGTGGACACATTAATGCGATCGCCAATCCGTTTGCCCAGCGTGGCGATTATGGGCATTCACCTTCTAATGCGTTTATACGCATAGTTAATAGGAGAGGCCTACGTCCAGCAGTGGACTATCATAGGCTGATGATGATGATGATGATGAAGATAGGTATCGTAGGCGAAGACACGAGACTCGACGGTACGCAAAGTTGGCTGGCTACGTAAAGTCTTCTGAAAGTATGAATATTATATATTATATTTTTCCCTGATAGCCGTCGTCTTAAGGTTCAAGAAAATGCAGCTCTTTTATTTTTATGTCCTAGAATTTGTTAACAATATTTCTTTAAGTGAGTGAGGTGACATTTGTGCAGTTTTATGGATGAACAGAGCCTAATGCTTTCGTCCGCAACAAGTACAAAGAAATAGAAAAAAAATGTATGAATGACGCGAGTGACGTTCACGTTGACCGATTTTTCTTTTTCTATTTCACTGTACTGATTGTGGACGAACGCAATAGGCTCTATTCATCCATAAAACTGTATAAATGTCACCTTACTCACTTAAAAAAAGATTATAAACAAATTTATAGGAACTAAAAACAAAAGAGCCGCATTTTCTTGAACCTTAAGACGAACGGCTATCAGGGATAAATGTAATATTCATACCATCGGAAAAAAGTACATAAGTAGCCAATTGTTATTTTAAATCGTTCAAATCAATAATATAAAAATAAACTGCCGGAACCTAGCCAATAATAATTTCATCAGTAAGTTATCCGTAATCGTGAGTAACATTATAATCAAGCTGTTGGTGCAACGTTTATTTCAGAACAAATGCATACATTAGCCCTTGAAGGATTTATTTTGTTGTTTTTGTGACAAGTTAATGTCTTTATTGAAGCATCTCCCACTGGTCGACGCCGTACACAAATTAATGGAGTTCACAGGGTGATGTCAAAAGTAAATAGGCATGATGACTGGCAAGTCAAATCAGCATCTTTTTTCGAACTGTCAAAACGATCACCACTATGGAATTTTATATGAAATACACAAAAGTGACGTCACGTTTGAGTACTGCCAAATGACCTACTCTTTTAAGTTCTTTTCAATTTATTAAATAGAAGTTCTGTACAAAAATTACTGCAATCTACATCTTAGTAATAATTTATTGGTGTATTATGTCGTGCATAATGTTAAATAATTTATTTTAACTACAGTCATTATCCCTTTTCTCACGCCCCTTATCAGAAATAATCTTCATTGATACACAATAAATAATAACTTAAAAAAATAAGGAAAAGAGTATTTGGGTCATTACCTATGAAATTGGCATTTTAGATAATAAATTTAGTTAATCCCGAATTTTATTATATCAAGGGAAAATTAGATATATTCTTTTTCAACAATGCACTGTTTAACAAAGATTATAATAGTTACACTAATAAAACTTTTTTATCTTACATAATATACAAAAATAAGCCTTGAAAACAACTCTTGCCATATGCTGCCGGTTCATAATATATGTTTGAAATAGGTATAAATGTATGATTTCCTTGTTTTCTGAAAGAGAGATATGTATACAAAACACGCCTATATAAATTAGGTTTATTTTGATTTTGTCATAAAAAAAATATACAGAAAATTAATTGTATGGTAAATAGACTTTTCACAAAATTCTCCATACAAAACGCCAATTTCATAGCTAATGACCTAATAAAATAGTCAAATAAAATTAGATTAGATGGAAGAGTCCCTGGCTCCCTGGGTGCTTAGACAAGTTGCCAATCGCTAACGCTTAATCGTCAGTCGTAAACGAAAGGCAGCTAACGTCTTTGTCGCACTAATATCAAAGAGTGACAGAGAGGGAAAACTACGATACGCTACTAAGCGTTAGCGATTGGCAACTTGTCTAAGCACCCTGCAGTGTTATTCAATTCACTAAGGAAATCGCCTTGCTATCAGCGCTGTGTCAGCGCTGCGGCAGCGTCGAGCCTAAAAATGGTATTCATTAATGCACTTTAAACGACACTAGCGCTCGGCGACGAATGCGACGTGAGCTGGAACTACACTGCGTCGAGAGTTACCGCCTACAGTTCGATGACGAGCTGACGTTAGTGAATACCGTTTTTCGCAGCGCTGCGCTCGACGTCGAAGTGAAGGTTGTCTCGTCGTCGAGTTCGTTGATGAACGCAGCGTTGAATGTGTGAATAAGAGAATAGCATAGCTGATCTCTCTTCGCTCAGAAGCAAGTGATAAATTCGCTTTGAACTGTATCACCCTGTATCGCCACAGCTGTCTATCTGTCAGTCACTGCTAACGGCGCAGTGGCCGATTATTGATTTACAAACGTGCGCCTACGCAGCGCAGCGAGCAGCATTCGAAATTTAAATGATATAATATATTATTATTCTCGCTCGGTGCATCACGTGCAAATAGGGATTGTTTATTTATTTTTCTCAAACATGCAATGAAATATTGTCTTTACGTTCCTTAAAATAGACTCGGAAGTATCGTATACGTTTAATTATATCCAGACGTCTGTAGTCTGCCTACGACCACGGGTGTAACGTCATGCCCGAAACGTCAGGATATAATTAAACGTAAGTTTACGCGATTAAGACCCGTTTGTCTTTAAAATATGAGTGATAATCGTGAAAGTCGTTAAATCAATATTATATCCAAAAGTTCTTGTATCACAGCGGTTGAAACGCTCGGAGAAACGCTCTTCTGAGTTCGTTTAATAAATAATAAAATAAATATCTGGGACATCTTACACAAATCGACCTAGTCCCACGGTATGCTCAATTAAGGCTTGTGATGTGGGTACCAAGCGACGATACATATAATACAGATACATAAATACATAGACAGCCACGACCAAGGAACAAAAAATTATGATAAATAAATACACAAATAATGCCCTCGCCGGGATTCGAACCCGGAACCTCCAGCTTCGTAGGCAGGCTCACTACCGACTAGACTACGGAGGCTGACAAGTTTCGTTTGTAACATAAGTCGTTTTAGGAACGTTGTTATAAAGTGTTTACATTGATGGGCAAGTAATTGATTTATGGCGTCATTCCGTTAGGGTTGTCACACGCTTGGAAATTACGATGCAGTATTAATTAAGTATGGAATTTAATTATGTATGTTAATTGATTAATTAAGTTAGGAAGTCGAGGCCAGCAGGATGAGATTGTAAAATTGAATATGAGAATAAATTGTTGCATACACGTGTAGCAGCCTATTCGGTAAGTTGTTGTTGTTACTATTACCCAATAGTTAGTTTTATTGTGTCATAGCTGAAGTAATACCAATATAAATTATGAACAATGAAAATTGAAAACAAACGTCGTATTCCAAATATTTTTAATTTCCAAATCGATGTTTTATTTTCATTTACTAAATTCTTACAGTTGTAAGCATTGTTATCAATAAAATGGCGTTGTAATTATTGTTATCAATGATTTGCGCATCTTGCTTACAAATTCTGTATGCAGTGACTTTTAATTAAGAATATATACAATTTTAGTCTGGAATATACAGAAATAACTAAAACACTGTGTACATATTTATGCTCTTGAATGTCTTTGCGTGAAAACATATTGTTACGTTCGTGGGGTGGGTTTTCTATAGAAAATGTATAAATAAGCCACTAATTAAAACTGATACTTTAATTACTAGTTAAAAGAACAAACACTAAACTAAAACACTAATCACACACTGACACTTCACACTGGTACACTTTTACACTCTCAAACTCGCAGTCTTCGCTCTCTTGATGTTATCTCTTCGCTGTCTCGATTGAAACTACCCCTTGGCCGGGTCATGCTGGGTTTATATACCAGCCACTCAAATCTACAAAGTGCTAGATAATTCGACTCCAGAAAGTTCCCGAGTTAGGTCGGGTCGGTGGGTCTGTGCGCGATCATTCTAGAGTATCGCTGTCTCTTTCTACAGGTTTCTCTTTCACACCCGTCCAGAATGTTCTCTCTATAGCTGTGTCGTTCACATCCTTCCAGAAC
Source organism: Thaumatotibia leucotreta (assembly GCA_025490895.1). Taxonomy (NCBI): domain Eukaryota; kingdom Metazoa; phylum Arthropoda; class Insecta; order Lepidoptera; family Tortricidae; genus Thaumatotibia; species Thaumatotibia leucotreta. The sequence continues at coordinate 14,525 of JALPQI010018519.1, forward strand.
ATTCTCTCGTGCTGTCTCTATCTAATAGTGCTTTCTCTTTCACTCCTATGGGAAATTTAGCTATATACCGATTTGTACTTGAGAGGCCTGAAAGGGGTCCTGAAAACGCCTGAAAACGGGTTTTCAGGTTATTGCGCCATCCGATAGAGGGTATCCTGAAACGGCCTGAAAACATGTTTCAGGCGCCTGAAAACGACGGTATCTGGGGTGTAATTTTGATTTTGTAGTATGTGAAAGAGGACCTTCTGAAACGGCCTGAAAACGCATTTCAGCCTGCTGAAAACGCTTCTAACGTGTAAAATCACATTTATAGTTTTTATCATGCCACCGGCGTAACACTATTATAGGTCATCGACGTCACCTAAACATTATTCCAAGCTATAAATAAGTTATAATTTGTTGCAAAAACGAGAAACATTTAGATTTCAAAATAATTTTATGAATATGATGATGTAATATTCCAGGATTATCGTGATTAAAAAATAATACAAAGACTACATCCATAAGGAGATGATGCAAAATAATACAATTCTGCTAACAGATAAATATGCATGAAGGTGGATTTAGACCAAACGAGCGAATGATCATTCTATCCCTCACTTAAGAAATTCGTTCGTTACACAAAACGTGATACGTCGAAGTTTGTTGATTTCGTAGAATGGAAGATAGAATGAGCATTCGCTCGATCACTATTGTTTTTTTCTTTCAATCTGTCTACAAAGGTTATATGTATACTTCAAATTTGAATATACATAATGTCTAAGTAGAAATACTTCCTTGAATATATGTTATCAGTGTTACCACAATTCCCAAAACAATAAGTATACATTCAAATATAGCTATACAAAGTCACATTTCCAATACAGTATCATAATTGATACAACATTGTAGCCACATTGTAGTTATTAATGAATTGTTATTAATATAATTAACGACCGGATGTGGCAGCCCTGTGGTCTAAAAATAGTTTTAAACTAAAACGAACAGTTAACCATACATGGTGTTCGCGAGATACCCGAAATACATTAATATAGTAGTACCTACATTCAAAGGAAAGAACAAATTTTATTATGACGTTTGTTAACTTAACAAGCCGCTAATAATTGTTTGTCCCTTTTGCTCTTATGGACACATTGTTAAGACCGAAAGGGACAAACAATTATTAGCAGCTTGTTAAGTTAACAAACGTTTATGAAGAAGGGGGTAAAGGTATATTATGTATTACAGATAGATATATAATATATTATCATGTAGGTACATCGCGAAAAAGTTTTCCTACTCAACATGTCAAGATCACTTAATAGTTAGTTTTTTACGCGATTTGGGGGAGGTATTCAATTTTGCTCAGAATGTATAAGTATTCATACGGATGGGGCGTCTGAGGGTGTACACACTCTGTATATCTATTTGCTATTGTTACCAATATTTCTGTCTGACAACCTCTGTCAGTAGAAAAAGGCGGTTGATTCAAAAAATATAGGCACCAAGAGTTACTGCCTTTTTCTTAAGGTGAATTTAGACCAAACGAGCATTCGCTCATTCTATCCCCCACTCTACGAAATCAACGAATTTCGACGAATCACGTTTAATGTAAGGAACGAATATCGTAGAGTGGGGGATAGAATGAGCGAATGCTCGTTTGTTCTATACACCTTTACTGGCAGATATCGCTGGACAGAGTGTATCTGCGCACATAAACTCGGGAGTTATTTGAACGCTTAGTGTTTGCGGTTGACAGGTATAAAAATATTCCCATATTCTTACTTATCCTTGTATGAATATAATGGAAAATTTGTTGAATTACGTAAATGACTGGCAAATTTGTTGTAAACGTGCCTTTGAGCATTTAATTGTTATAGGTAAATGACACCTATTTTTGAGTAAATGAAATAAAATTTTCTTAGGCACGGGATTTTTTTCTTATACACTCATATGGGAATGTATAATGGGAATATATTTAATAGTGAAAGAAAATTATAGTTGCCGATTTCTAGAGGTGCATTTAAACCAAACGAGCATTTGCTCATTCTATCCCCCACTCTACGAAATTAACGAATTTTGACGAATTACGTTTCGTGTAACGAACGAATTTCGTAGAGTGGGGGATAGAATGAGCGAATGCTCGTTTGGTCTAAATGCACCTTTACACATAGTCAAATATTGGCCCATCATTAAAATAGATTATTGACACGTGTTCAAAATCTCTGTTTGACAACCAGAACCACATGTTTGCAATACGCAGCAAAGTTTAAAAATAAACAAGCCCATGTAAACACAGAAATACGACTCCGCCATTAACCGACTTGGAAATGGATGTCTATTAGTTATGAGTTATGTCTTCATCGTGATGTTGGAATACATTTGCTTGCGAAAACTAGACTAGAAAACAGGATGGCTAGTTTCTTAACGTATCGTAATAAATAAATATCATTGGAAAATTTTACACAAATCGATCTAGTCTAACGATAAACTCAATTAAAGCTTGGATACTAAGCGATTTTCTACAGGGTGGGAATGAATATACCGACAGGAGTAATTATCTACCTACTTCGCAAAATAGCGAATTCGCAAAAAAATCATCATCATCTTTTATTTAAGAGCTTGACTCTTATCGGTGGAGTAATTTCCATTCTATTCTATTCTCTGCCTTTTCCTTCAGCTCTCTATACGTTTCAACTTCTATAGTTTCCTTCAATTGCTCCATGTAGGCTCTCCGTGGTCTTCCTCTTTTTCTTTTTCCTTATATCTTTCCTTCGATTAAAACTTTAATGAAGTCATCGTGACGAAGTAAATGACCTATCATTTTTCCTCTTCCGTTTTCAATCACTTTTAATAATGTTCTTCTTTCCTGGACTATACCCAGTACTTCTTCATTAGTCTTTTTTTCTGTCCAACTGATCTTTTCCAACCTTCGACAACACTACGCAAAAACATACAACGCTTTAATTGTCTGGGTGCTTAGCCAAGTCGCCATTCGCTAGCGCTTAAACGTTAATCGTAAGCGAAAGGCAGGTAACTGTCTTTATCGTACTAATATGCAAGAGTGACAGAGAGGGAAAACTACCAAGCGCTAGCGATTGGCAATTTGGCTAAGCATCATGTAACGACGTAAAGCCAGTGTGCTGAATTTAAAAAAGTAGTCGTTTTGCGACAGAGTATAAGACCAATAAGTAGATAGGTATATAGTCTTACCACCGCCGCTGGACCCTGCCCAACTGTACCCAACCATTTATGACGTCAAAATAAGTAAAACATAATATAGTTATGTTATTTATGCAAGACCAGCAAAAAATATACGTGAAGAAATTTATATCATGCATAATTTAAACTATGCAATTCATCATTGGCAATCATTATTGTAAGATCGAGAAAAGCCCCGTTCCCGGCGTCTGCAGTAATGTACTATTACATTGAACGTCATGTCCGTCCCTCATGTTACAAGGTCACTTTGACCCTTCACAAGTCCCCTATCGTTTTATTAAACACTCCAGGTGGTATCCGTTGCTCGTCCAATTATTGAGTGAGAGTAGTTACAACCTCAAACAACTAATGAATGTTAAACATGAATGAAAACTAATAGTGGAAGATAGATTGTTGCGTCATCTTAATGTTTGAAAAAAACTTCTTCACAATCCCGCGCATTCTTTTTTTATTCTGGAGTGGTTATATCCGAAAATATTGACTTTACAAGAAAACTTTATTTTAAGACCCTTATTCTCTTTAAAGATCTATTCAACGATACCCACTCTTTAAAGGTGCATTCAGACCAAACGAGCATTCGCTATTCTAATCCCCTACTCTACGAAATTCGATCGTTACACAAAACGTGATTCGTTGATTTCGTAGAGTGGGGGATAAAATAGCGAGTGCTCGTTTGGTCTGAAAAGATTACAGCAAAATCAAAACATCATCCCTATTTTGCGAGTAGGTCACCGAAAAAAAAAACAACCTAAGGCTAAAGATATTCTACCACTTTGTCAGCGTGATTAATATGTGTACCTGTACCAAACGTGTACAAAACTATCTGTCTGTGGCCAAAACGGAAGACCAGCGCTGGCTCTGCTGGCAAAATGCTGAGTTTTGGCCATTTCGGGATAAAATTTCGTGTTTACTATTTTGTTTTGTTTGTACTGTGTTCTTGTCTTGAATAAACGTTTTTCTTTCTTTCTGTACCAAATAGCACATTTCTACAATTTCTAGTGCTAACGGGCACTGAGCTATGCTGCGGAGTGTGGACAGACAGACGGACATGGCGAATCTATAAGGGTTCCTTGTTTACTACGGAACCCGAAAAATATATTTGAACCCGGTACCTTCAGACTCGCTGGAAAGGTCACACCGACTAAGATACGGAGGCCGTCAAATTAAAGGCTGGAAAATTCTAAATTGCCGGCCGAGTGCAATATAAAGCGCGAGCAGAGCGAGGCAGTTTCGCAATACGAGATCGAATATCAGTTTTATAAGTTTGCGGTAGACCCAATACGTTATTATATTACCAACCTAGCCCATTCATAAGATATAATTGTTAATTTATGTTTCAGTATCAATTCTTGTTATGTGCAACTTGCATACAAAATGCACTCAATTTCCGAAAGTAATTTCGAACAGCGTTCAAATTAGAGACAGTTTAATTATAAAAACTGTCAAGTTCTACTTTGATAGATAAAAAGAAAGATTTTTTTATTGGTAAAAAGTAATACTTTACATGTCAACAGGTAAACATATTTCAGTTCACAAAAATAATTTGAACATATGTAATATTACCATTGCATGTAATTACAGGCTAAATGTACAATTAGATCATTCGAGTTTTGATTGATTTTTTTTCATACAATTTTGATTTAATTAGGTAGGATGGGTACTTTACAGAGCACAATCAAGCAAATAGACAACCACTGATACTGATCCATATAACAATTACCGAGAACGTGAAAATGTATATACCTACATATACATTTTCAAAGTCAAATGATGTCAACACAAGAGATGAGAATTTTTATATGTATAATTATAAATAAATAAATACAATTAAATACAAAGGAATACGTAAAGATTAAAGAGTGCTTTTAGTAGCACCTTAACCAGTAAAATTTAATGCTCTCGATAACTCATCTTTATTATCAAATAGGCACCCCACAAGGTGGATTGATGACAGGGCGAAGGTCGTAGGATTCGGTTGGAGCTGGATATGGGTGGCTGGTCATTGTGGCAACTGGCATTATTTGGGGGAGGCCTATGTTTAGCAGTGGATGTCTTTCGACTGATATGATGATGATGATTATCAAATAAATGCATTTAGCATGCTTAATGGCGGTTACCTATGATTTCACTATTTATTTACAAAAAATCGATTTTTAAAACAATGTAAACCATTTTTGAAACCTCTAGGTATACAATTTACTAGTCTATGCCTCAAATCGATATTCCGATCAAATCTGGCCATAAATTTTGACGAACTATTGTGTGAACACGCCTTAACTAATTTAACAAGACCCCAGCTCACACTCGAAAGCCTTGGCATCAGAGTTCTGTGTAAATTGGCCATTTAAAAATGCCTAGGATTTGTTGAACCTCAGACACAGATCATCTCAACTAGAAAAGTGTACATCTTAAGGGCCCGTTCACACGGCATCCTGTTCTGTCGGATCTACTAGCTATCGGATCATGTAAAGCCTGTACTGTGTGTGTGTGTGTGTAAGTATACAACTAACTATGCAACCTGCATAAAGCCGTGCAAAAAGTTTCTATTGGAAATCGATTAAAATTGTTAGTGAGTAATTATAGTACATTACTGCAGACACCGGGAAAGATGGGCTTATCGGCTGAGTAGGTATGGACAGTGATACGAAGCCGGTAAGCCCAATTCACGGCATGTATAGTGCTTTTTTCAAACATATGCAATGAAATAAAAAAATACGACAAATAAAAAAACAGAATTTAGCTGTTTAGCCTGTTCATGAAAACCGACGCCATGTTTTAAAAAAATATTACTTACCGGCCTAGAGGTCATCCGCCTGCAACGTCATACTTTAAAGTCTATTATGACGAACATAATGACAACATTTCATTGCATTTGAGAAAAATAAATTACTTTAGTAAACATAATTAATAATAAAAAACAATAATAGCAAAGGCCAGGGACATTCTAACTAGTAAGGAAATTCCTCGTCAGAATGATAGATAATAAATATTGAACTACTGTGACGCCGACGCGCTGTTTCCAGAGTTTCCAGACCGATACGACCTTTAAACTTTAAAGATAAGAGCGCAGAACGTATTATGTAGTATCATCGCATTTTTCGTAAACGCCTAAAGAGCGCATAGCACTGATGTAAAGGTGCATGTAGACCAAACGAACATTCGCTATTCTAACCCCCTACTCTACGAAATTCAATCGCTACACAAAACGTGATTCGTATTTCGTTGATTTAATAACCACTCTGTCATATAAATAATTTTTTAATAAATATTTTTGGACATCTTTACACAAATTGACCTAGTCCCACGGTAAGCTCAATTAAGGCTTGTGATGTGGGTACCAGGCGACGATATATATAATAGATAGATACATATAGATACTTAAATACATAGACAGCCATGACCAAGGAACAAATATTTGTGATAAATAAATACACAAATAATGCCCTTGCCGGGATTCGAACCCGGAACCTAGAGCTTCGTAGGCAGGGTTACTACCAACTGGGCTACGGAGGCTGGCGTCATATTAACGATAATTTTATTGTGTGTATAAAAATAAAAATAAAACTGATGTAACGTTGCGAGAAACGCACAACAAAACCAGCGTACTTAGGTACCATGAGCTGCCACTGCGTTATTAACGCGGACTTTTTTTCTATCTGTTTCACTCGCACCAATATAAAGCGAGTACGAGCGGGATGTATAAAAAAAAGTCGTAACTCGGACTTATTTTTAACACACAGCACACTGGTTTCATTGTGCGTTTCTTGCAACGTTACATAAGTTTATTTTTTATACACACAGTTATCTTTACAGGTTTAATATGACGGAGTGGTTTTTATACATTACTTATATTTAGTACGTACTACGTACAATAACACAGTACGTATAGCGTGGTAGTTACATGCGTTATGATGCGTTTGAACAAATAAATGTTTATTCTTTCTTTTTCTTTTCTTTCTTTCTTTCTTTCTTTGATATTTTGCGGAATTTTCTAGCTTAGCTCAGATTAGACGTGGCAAACCCATTTGGTTGATTGCATTGTATCTAACGCATCGTAAAGCTGCGATTATCGCACAAACCCGCGCGAAACAATGTGGAGTCTAAGTGTAATCTGTGGCTCGACGGGTGCATGTGAGAGGGCCATAATAGCTGGTTGTAAAGCTATTAAAAATAATGATTTAAGAATGCTTTCTTGGTGTTGGGCTATTACATGGCTTGCTTCCGAATGGGACGCCATGTTCGAATAATATAAATTGTGAAAAATTATGGGCATCTAGTTCGGGACATAGGCGCTAGGAAGCTTAGAGTGATATAGATAGCTGTCTCTTACCGCTTACTGTATTAAAATTTACGAAATTATAAAATATCTGAGCCAAGATGCCAATTGCTAAAGGTGCATTTAGAGCATTCGCTCATTCTATCCCCACTCTACGAAATTCGTTCGTTACACAGAACGGGATTCGTCGGTCTTCGTTGATTTCGTAGAGTGGGGGATAGAATGAGCAAATGCTCGTTTGGTCTAAATGCACCTTATCGCTCAGACGCGAACTAAACGCTACTGTCACTGTCGATATAATGAAAAAGAGTGACAGAGAGAGAAAACGAAGCTACGCTAATCAGCGTTATTTAGAGATTGGCATATTGAATTAAAAAGTAACCATAAATAATCTACGGTAGTAAAGTCCATTTCAAATATGAAGGCCCGATTCTACTTGACAGAGTCCTCAGGCGTTAACAATAGGATCAGTGATAATAAAAGATACCAGGATGCTTAGACAAGTTGCCAATCGCTAACGCTTAATCGTCAATCGTAAACGAAAGGCAGCTAACTGTCTTTGTAGCACTAATAAGAAAGAGTGACAGAGAGGGAAAACTACGATACGCTACTAAGCGTTAGCGATTAGCAACTTGGCTAAGCACCCTAGGCCGACCCTTTTGTGGCGTGATATTTTTTGCATATATCGGTGTACGACACGTGCCAATTTCATCATCATCAGCCAATTGACGTCCACTGCTGGACATAGGCCTCCCCCAGAGAGTTCCACAAAGATCGGTCGTGAGCTGTCCGCATCCATTGGACACCCGCAACCTTTACCAGGTCGTCGCTCCATCTTGTGGGGGGCCTTCCCACGCTGCGCCGTCCAGTGCGTGGTCGCCACTCGAGAACACGCCGACCCCACCGGTCATCGGTCCTCCGGGCAATATGGCCAGCCCACTGCCACTTCAACCTGGCGATTCTTCGGGCTATGTCAGTCACTTTCGTTCTTCTGCGGATCTCGTCATTCCTGATGCGATCTCGCAGAGAAACCCCGAGCATTGCCCTCTCCATCGCTCGTTGAGTGACTCTGAGCCACCTAATGAGTCCCATAGTGAACGACCACGTTTCAGATCCGTAAGTAATCACTGGCAACACACACTGGTCGAAGACTTTCGACTTGAGACACTGCGGTATATTGGACGAGAAGATATTGCGTAGTCTCCCGAACGCCGCCCAACCAAGTCTGATTCGACGATTGATCTCCTTCTCGAAGTTGGACTTACCCAGCTGGACTGTTTGTCCCAGGTATACATATTCGTCAACAACTTCGAGTGTAGAGTTTCTAACTTTCACTGGAGTTGGTATCACATGGACGTTCGACATGATCTTCGTTTTGTCCATGTTCATCTTAAGACCAACATCTTCAGAGACCCTACTGAGATCATCGAGCATAGTACTTAAGTCCTCCATGGTCTCAGCCATGACTACTATATCGTCGGCAAACCGAAGGTGAGTGATGTACTCGCCATTGATGTTAATGCCATATCCCCTCCAGTCCAGAACCTTGAAAACATCTTCCAGTGCAGCGGTGAATAATTTAGGAGAGATAACATCTCCTTGTCTTACTCCCCGCTGCAATGGAATTGGTTTCGAGTTCCGATCCTGGAGGCGAACTGACATATTGGCATTCTCGTACAGGCACTTCAGCACTTCAATGTACCGGTAGTCTACTTGGCACCGCTGGAGAGACTGTAGTACAGCCCACGTCTCGATCGAATCACCAATCGATCGTGCCAATTTGTAGTGGACCAATAAAATAACAAAAGTTTCGAGTGGCATCGGGGCTTCGTATTTGAAATGGACTATAGATTATTCTAATTTATTTGTTTTAATCTTATGATTGAGCCACTCGATCAATATATTTAGATGCACGTGGTAATATAGAAGGGGAAATTAATAAATATTTGTTATTTTAATCGCTAATTCTAGGTCAATAGGTCTTTGTCGGTCTTCTGTGATAACATTTGAAATAGCTGCCTTGTTGATAAATGACGTCAATCGAATCATTTGACAATTAAGCTGCCGGTGCATGATGATGATGATATAATGCATTTTTGAAATAAAATCGATGACATACTTTTAATCGAGTAGGTAGGTATCTTAATGGTAAAGACAGTTTTATTAATTACCAAGGTATTTAGGAGTCAGTAGTCACATAGCGACAGATGATTCAAATAAATTATTTTATATACGTAGTGTTAAACATTAGCCCCCTTATTCATGACTCTTAACTAAAGGCCATACCAAATGCGTGTACGCATGTTCGTGGCGTGCATGTTGTAGCGTATGTAAATGTCATATTAGATCGCACACGGCTTGCGTCGCGTGCACGCGCGTTTCCAGCAAAACGCTGCCAAAATTACGAGTGGCGATATATTAAACCGCGACTAAAGGGAGTGTTTTAATTAAACACATTAAGAATTTCTTTTTCGAACGTGTATCGAACGACATTTTTCAGTACAGAGACCTAGTGCGAAAGGGAGAGAGCTTTCTTCGTGGTTCACGGTACGGCCTCAGATAGCCCTCCGAGTCCCAAGTTTCGTTTCGACCTGACAATAAATAAACCACTTCGTGCACTAGTGCGTAAAAAAACACCATCTGTACTGAAATAATACAATACAAGTGCGAAAAAATGAAGTTCGAAATGGAGGCACGACGGAAGGGAGTGCTTTAAATCGACACGAGTTACGAATTTCGTTTTCGCGCGTGTATCGTACGATGTTTTTAGTACATATGGCACTACGAAGATTTCGACCTGACATAAAATGAACCACTAGTGCGTAAAATAACACCATCTGTACCTACGGAAAAATGCATTTACGTCATATGACGTTTGTAGAATCGTAAAACAAGAATAACATACGCGAGATGCAGTTACGCAACATTTTAACCGTCAATTAGGAATGTATGTTTTACAATCGTGCCCAGCTGGGCTTAAGTTGCTGTTTTCATCGCATTCGGTAATTGTGAGGAAGAGCTGTGTGCTCACCATGACCTGCAGCCGTATTATTAACGAGGACTTGCTGTCTATCCAGCTCGCTCGCACCTATAAGTACGAGCGGGATGAATAGAATGTAAGTCCGCGTAAATAACGTAGCACCGCAACTCTCAAAAAACATTTTTTTTATATCACAACTGAGCTCTCAGCCCACCTGATGGAAAGCAGGAACTGAGGCCTGTCCATGGGGACATAGCGATCAGAAAATCGCCTATGCGCTGCCTGCCCTGAGGACTTAGATGGATTGCCCCTATCTATGCCAGTAGTTACACCGGCTATCTTACCCCCAAACCGAAACACAGCAGTGCAACTGCTATTTAGCGGCAGGTTAACGGGTAAGACGGTGGTAGCTATCCGGGCGGACCCTGCACGAGGCCCCTACCACCAGCAAAAACATACATACGTAGGTACATTTGGATGGCGTCTTCTATTGATAAAAAAATGTCCCAAAATGTTTGAATAAAACGTTCCTTTTTTTAGGTACCAGATTGTTCCATTTTTGGTAACAAAAAAGGAACACTTCATGCAAATATTTTGGGAAATGTAGTGTATCTTGCTCAGCATACTGTTTTTATATGACGAAGGTAGACAACTGAGCTCTTAGCCCACCTGATGGAAAGTGGGAACTGAGGCCCACGGACATAGTGACCAAAAAATCGCCTATGCGCTGCCTACCCTGAGGACTTAGATGGATTGCCTCTATGCCAGTAATTACACCGGCTATCTTACCCCCAAACCGGAACACAGTATTAACTATAAGTATAGTTACTTTGACCATTGACTGCACCAGCCAATTTTTATCAATATTGAAAACTTAATCCAAATGTACAAACTTTTTCGTAAATACTCAAGTCTTGTCGTATGGTATCATATTTGATTTTAATCCAAGTTATGGGGCCTGATAGAAGTGAACTTAAATAAGTAGGCGTAACATACAGTTCATTGGAGATTAATTAATAGTTAATAAATAATGCGGGCGCGGCGGCCGGGAAATGCTTTGTTTCCGATCGAGCTTTATATAGTCATTATGATTTCTCAAACATGCAATGAAATATTGTTGTTATGTTCCTTATAATAGGCTGCGAATTATGACGTTTCAGGTGCAACTAGGACAAGAGGTCGTTAATGGAATTTAATACAAATCTTGAAGACCTAGGCCGGCAAAGTCCTCTTTTTTAATTCCATTCCAAATAAATTTGTGGCACAGGCATGACATTCTGCCACTATGCAATAAAAATGATAGTTTTGCTATTTATTGCATTGCATATTTGAGAAAAGCACTATACACACCTCGGCCGGAAATATGGGGTTGCCTGCCTCAGACCTATCCGTCTTTATGTCTTCGGCCAGCAACCCCTTTCGTCCCGGCCTCTATAGTAATGTACTATTAGTTCGAATAGTATTTTTTCACCTACCTACCTAGTTACTTATAGATAGAAAGTAAAAGCTTTAAGAGATGTTATCCTAATCGTAAAAGTAATAAACTAAAACAGTATTATCGTAA
>JALPQI010018520.1:0-19054 GCA_025490895.1 Thaumatotibia leucotreta
TTTCAAGCGAATATATCATTATATAATAGGTACTTTATATTTGTGATAAATAAATACACAAATAATGCCCTCGCCAGGATTCGAACCCGGAAGCTCCAGATTCGTAAGCAGGGTCACTATCACATAGGCTACGACGAACGGAGGCTGACAATTGAAGCTTGGAAACATTGCCAAAACTGACACAAATCGACCAGTAGTCGTATGATAGTTGTTTTATCGCTTAGGTATGGGTGGATGAACTATTTCTTGTTGTTATCCTGTCACGTCACCCAGGAAACAAAAGATGCATATATTATGTTGCTAAAAGAAACTATCCAGCACGCCCTACTAACATGATTAGTGAGTGACACACGAATTACTTAAGGCCACGTCATCATCATCATCAGCCCATAGTCGTCCACTGCTGGACATAGGCCTTCCCCAATTTGCGCCACCATACTCGGTCCTCAGCTCTCCGCATCCAACCACTTCCCGCCACTTTCTTTAGATCGTCGGTCCATCTGGCGGGAGGGCGCCCCACCGGGCGAGTCGTACGCGGTCTCCACTCCAAGACTCGTCTGCTCCATCGGCCATCGGCTCTTCGACAAACATGTCCCGCCCACTGCCACTTCAGTTTGCTTATCCTCGTTGCTATGTCGGTGACCTTGGTTCTTCGGCGGATATCCTGATTCCGGATTTTGTCCATCAGAGAAACTCCGAGCATAGCCCTCTCCATAGCTCGCTGAGTAACTTGGAGTTTGTGAACGAGACCTTTTGTAAGAGTCCACGTTTCGGCCCCATAAGTGAGGACCGGAAGGACGCACTGGTCGAAGACCCTGGACTTAAGGCACTGAGGCAGTGACGACTCGAAGATGTGACGAAGCTTCCCATATGCTGCCCAGCCCAGCTGCATTCTTCTGTTAGCTTCCTTATCGAAGTTGTTTCTGCCTAGCTGAACGATCTGTCACGTTGTTCACGAGTACACCTACCTAGGTAGGTGTACTCGTGAACAACTTCGATGCTAACATTGTCGATGGTAACCGGTGCCGGGCTTAGGAATGAATTGAACATGATTTTGGTCTTATCCAAATTCATCCCCAAGCCCACACGCCTGGAAGAATCAGCTAGGCTCTGCAGCATCTCCGTTAATCGCTCCAGCGATTCAGACAAAATAACGATGTCATCCGCAAACCGAAGGTGTGATATGTATTCGCCATTAATATTGATGCCCCGTCCGTTCCAGTCCAGTGTGTTAAAAACGACCTCTAAAGCGTTAGTGAACAGTTTCGGAGAAATAACGTCTCCCTGTCTCACTCCACGCTGCAATGGGATTTGTTTTGTCTGGACGTCCTGGATTTGGACGGCCATCGTGGCGGCTGTATACAAACATTTCATCACCTCGATATATCGTCAATCGACTTGGCATCGCTGAAGGGACTCGAGAACAGCCCAGGTCTCGATAGAGTCGAAGGCTTTTTCGTAATCCACAAACGCAAGGCAAAGGGGGCGATTGTACTCTTCACTTTTCTGTACAACCTGCCGCAAGGTGTGAATGTGGTCCACGGTACTGAAGCCTTTCCGAAACCCGGCCTGCTCCGAAGGTTGGAAGTCGTTAAATCTACGGCTGAGACGATTTGAGACGACTCTTGAGAACAACTTGTAGACGTGACTCAGAAGTGATATCGGTCGATAGTTTTTCAAGAGCGTTTTATCACCTTTCTTGAAAAACAAGACAACAACACTTCTAGACCACGCTGTCGGCGTTGTACCCTTCTGAAGTACGGCATTAAATAGCCATCTGAGCTGGTCCAGGACAGGGCGTCCTCCAGCTTTCAGAAGCTCGGTTGTAACACCGTCGTCTCCAGGGGCCTTGTTGTTCTTAAGCTGCTCAAGAGCCGCCTCAATCTCAAAGATCTCGATGTCCAGTAGCTCATCATGAAAGGCCACGTAACTCAGCAAAAATCTGTTTTATTTTTTTTTTATGTTATCCGAGTGGGTACATGATTGGGTTATTGCGAAAGACTTAAAAAAGTAATGATGACATGTAGCCTCAGCCATATGAGCCATGTCAGTGGCTATTGATTTTAAGAGTGATCTAACGCCAACCATAGTAACGAATGACAAGAAAAAAGTGATTGTCGCTTATCGTGACGTGCGATATTTTAGCACTTACTTCTTTTGCACGTGACAGCCGAGCCGTCTTATCAGAGACGATAATCGACCAATTGACCATCATCGGTCTACAAAAATTCAAAAATATTGTTTTAACGTGTCCATAAATAAACAAAATCTTTGCGCAAAATTACTTTACCAGTAAGGTAAATGACCGTCACTAAAATTACTTCCAATAATTAAGGTCGGATGTTATGTATCACGTTTCATTATGCCGCAAAGTGAGTTCCATGCCCTTTTCGTAACCTTGAATATTGAAACGATCAAATATCTTCAACATAATTTTCACATTTGGTTTCGCGTTGTTAAGGGAAACAAATTGCATTACTTTTTCCAATTAACGGAATTAAGGAATTAATATCATGATACAATCAATAAATTCAGTTACGATGGAAATTTATATTGTAAATGGAATTTCCGTTTGCTTATTAATTTCATTTACACTTTAATTGGTTCTCGAATCTGTAAGCTATACACACATTTTTAAGTTACTGTAAAAAATCTTAAACACTTAATGAGTAAACATTTTCAGTTCATTATTAAAACAAAGGCAATCATTATATTATAAATACTGAAATTGTGAGTGTAATTGAGTAATGACATGATCGTGTATTTCTTAATTGGGCGATGTCGTAGTTCTGTTGAAAGGACTTTCTCCTAGGGTGAAACAAAATATATAAAGGCATATTTAAAATGTACCCTTATTTTATTACAATAAACTTAAAATAAGTGTTAAGTGAATGGCGTGATTGTGTCTCTTATCCCGTGTTATTGTTAATTTGGGCAAGCTGGTAGTAATCCCTGATCGAGAGTCACTGCATTTTTTTGTGACAATAATATTATCACTACAAAGTGCTCTATCAAAAAAATAATTAAAAGCACAAGTCAAAGTGCAAGGGTTGGCGTTTTCGTATAGGTATTCTTAAACATACAAAAATGTCTTAGCAAAAAACCTAATAAAGGAAGTCATAATTCAAAGTGTCAAGATTGGCGTTATCATAGTAGAATTCCGTGACTGTGTCGGGTTGTTAATTGTTCGACATGTTCCATGGACGAAACATTTTTTAATTAATATAATATGGGTGCCACTGACTTACTCCAAGGCGAAATTTCAATGAATATACAAAATGTGTTCCTAATACAGCTAAAAAATAAATTCATAAGTGAAATAGTAAAGATTGGCGTTATCGTGTATCCTAAACTGTGCCGGGTTTAATTGGTGTCCGGGTGCCACTGACTTAGTCTAAGGCGAAACATTTTCAATGAATATACAAAATGTCTTAGCAATACAGCTAAAAAATAAAGTCATAAGTCAAATTGTAAAGATTGACGTTATCGTGTATCCTAAATTGTGCCGGGTTTAATTGGTGAGCGGGAGCCACTGACTTAGTCTAAGGCGAAACATTTTCAATGAATATACAAAATGTCTTAGCAATACAGCTAAAAAAATTTATAAGTCATGACTTAGACTTGTGCCAAGGATGAAACATTTTCAATGAAACTACAAAATATTTTAGAAATAATCCCACGAAATTTATAAAATAAAGTTCTACGATAAATATTGGCGTTATCGTATATCCTAAACTGTACCGGGTTTAATTGGTGAGCGGGTGCCACTGACTTAGTCTAAGGCGAAACATTTTCAATGAATATACAAAATGTTTTAGCAATACAGCTAAAAAATCAAATTGTAAAGATTGGCGTTATCGTGTATCCGGAACTGTACCGGGTTTAATTGGTGACCGGGTGCCACTGACTTAGTCTAAGGCGAAACATTTTCAATTAATATACAAAATGTCTTAGCAATACAGCTAAAAAATAAAGTCATAAGTCAAATTGTAAAGATTGGCGTTATCGTGTTCCTGAACTGTGCCGGGTTTAATTGGTGACCGGGTGCCACTGACTTAAGGCGAAACATTTTCAATGATATACAAAATGTCTTAGCAATACAACTAAAAATGAAGTCATAAGTCAAATTGTAAAGATTGGCGTTATCGTGTTCCTGAACTGTGCCGGGTTTAATTGGTGAGCGGGTGCCACTGACTTAGTCTAAGGCGAAACATTTTCAATGAATATACAAAATGACTTAGCAATACAGCTAAAAAATAAAGTCATAAGTCAAATTGTAAAGATTGGCGTTATCGTGTTCCTGAACTGTGCCGTGTTTAGTTGGTGAGCGGGTGCCACTGCTTCACTTGCTCCATGGGCGAGGCGAGTGCAGAGTTCCAGTGCTGCAGGGCGCGCCCGCGGGCGAACATGTACGAGCCGAGCATGAACTTGCCGAGCAGGCGGTCTGGAACAAAATACATTATGTAGCTACTTATTACACAGGGTGGCCAAAATATTAGTGCGTTCTCGTTGCCTGTGAGGATTTAGGACTCAAACTATATACCCTAGGAGGTTTTTGGAAGTTTAAAAATATGCAGTCTTTTGCATTTTTCAGGATTTTCTAAATCTCCATTTTACATAATACTAAAACTGGAAAAATAAAAACCGTGTCTTTACACTGAATCGGTATTATAACGTCAGTTGTAATATTAATTAATATAACCACCAAATGAGGTTTCAGGAGGGCACAAAAACGAATTTGACATTTATAAAGTATGTTGTATCTTTTTAGTTAATTATCCTATTGAAATGATGTTTATCTTGTTTGTTTTATTTTTGAGAGGTTTATTTGACACACCGTTACTAACTGCGGCCACAGTTATAGTTCAGGAAATGGCTGGTGCTTACTTTAAATATTTTTGAAAAAAAAAAAATTGGAGATACGTTAATATTTTAATGAAAATCATCAAAAGTGGATTTCGTAATTTAGTGTAATTCACAAATTGAAACCGCATTGCTTATGAGCCATACAATACAGATGGTGCTTACAGCATTGACATTTATAAAAATATGGTGAGTACATTAGGAAAGGTATATTTTGTACTTACAAATTCGTACTTACGTTAAAATATTGTCTATGATTTATTGAAACCTTTAAAAATAAAAAACATAGAAACCTAATAAAATGACAAAGTTTTTGTTAACGTATTCGACATTTTATTCTGGATATCAATATTTTATATACACCGTTCAATAGAGCAGAAAATTTGCAGTCGAACAGTATATTTAACGCAATTTCGTCATTTTGGTGGTTACATTAATTCATATTACAACCGACGATAATTGTATGTTACTCGATAACTCCGATTTTTCTAACGGGTTGGCACTTGGCACCCTGTTGGCACCAGTCGGGGTCTGAAGATTGGATCTTGGAGACATCGGTTTTTATTTTAATTTGGTGATTTTACTTTATTTTCGAAACAGAAAACATCAATTAAGTAATAGCTTTTAATTTTAACATAATAGCTACATACCCACTCGGTAATACTATAATATCTTTTGAGTGAATATCAATCAATCTCTTATCTTATACGATTGCGGAATTACTTTACACCCAAGATACTAAGTTCCGTAGCAAATTATAAGTTATCTGGAAAACTATACGTAAGTATACTCATATTCACTCTAAAACTTCAAAAAACAAATTAATTCAATCGGTTGCAGTGTCAAAATTCGACTTCAATGTTCTGGTATAAAATTCACGAACGGCCTACTCTTAAATTTAGATAAGATAAGATAAGATGTTTGTTTGTTTAAGTCATGTACATAAGATGTTACAATTTTACAGAGAGCTACAGCCCCGTCAGAGCACATAAATTGTCTTATTGATGTTCTGGTAGAAAATTCACGAACGGCCTACTCCTAAATTTAGATAAGATAAGATAATATGTTTGTTTGTTTAAGTCATGTACATAAGATGTTACAATTTTACAGAGAGCTACAGCCCCGTCAGAGCACATAAATTGTCTTATTATCTATCTTAAAAACGAAATTTCATTTAATCGTCAATCGAAAATCTAAAAGAATTGCCTGAGCATCAGACTTATTAAATTTTCATGAATGGAATTATCAAATTATTTGATGTGATGAATGACAAATAAGCACTTAAAATCTGCTATATTATTAAAGGTGCATAAATTATTAATTGATTTGACATTACTCGCTTTTGATGCCTTTACTCATAGTACGTTCATTCTCATTCAAGTACCTAAAGTTCGTATAAGGTCAATAATAAATATGTGTTTTGTAGTAAAAGTATTTCTATTACTGATAAAACTCTTTGCGTATTTCAATTCATAAAATTTAGCTTTCCTACTCTAAGTAAAAAGTTTTTATTAGTTTTAAACCGGATAGTAAATTAATAATTCTAGACCTACGCAATATCTTGAAAACTTTAATCATTAAAAAAAGGTTAACTGTTCTTTGCACAATACATTCTAGTCTTCTTAGTAAGATTAACGGACTGTTTCAGACAGTGTTTATTTTTTGCAGGAAAAGGTAGGGATTAAATTGAATTTTAAAGTTGCTATCCGGCTGGTAAAAGATTATCTTGCAAGAGTGGTTAGGACTACGACGTACTTGTATACCTATGGTATAGTAGGCGATGCAATCGATGCATTTGAGGCTTGTTTTTGTGTCTACACAAAAAAAAACATTTTCGTACAAAATTTACATATTATTTTAATCTTATAAATTCACGCCCACAAACTACAGTTTATCGTGTCTAATTCTGAATATTACTTTAATGCTCATTTAGTTACAGGCAAACTGGTTAATAAAGTTTGAGCAGACAATTATAACAGTTTCGCATGTGTACCCAAATGTTACTTTTGTCGGTAGTTACTGAGAATTGTATTATTCGTAAATGTCATATAACCAGTTGAACTTCAAATGACATTTTCAGCGTTTATTAGGTAAACATTTGAATGCTACGTAGGTATATGTTATGTAATGTAATTCATGTTTAAAATGTAAGTAATTGCTTACCGAATAAACGTCGGTACCTATACCTGAAAACCTATTTAGATTCCAATACTTGTCAAAAAGTATTGCCATTAAAATGAAATATTAGGTGGTTCGGTAAATGTTCACTTTTGTAAATGTTACAGGTAGCTGTTTATTTTATCTATATTGTTAAATACAACATTTAAATCTACTTCTTAATTAAAAAATCTTATTTAAATACTTGTCTCAAAAAAAGATATTTAATTTAATTGTTTTATCGGAGAAAAGTTTAAATTACAATGTCAATAACTCAGGATTTAACAACATTTGGTAGGTACCAATTAATAGTCTCGTAATGTGTGATTAAATTTTTAGGAAAACGGGTTAGGTTACCAAAAGGTTTTTTTTCTGAAACCTTACAAATGTTACAATGACGATAAAACGTGTCACTGTGACATTTCGCCATCTTTGGTATTTTTTTTGACGTATATTGGAATTCCGTTTTTAAGTTTAGTATATTATAAAGCTATCCATATGCAACACACATGGAAGGCTAGATGGTGTAAAATGGGAGAAGCCTATGTCCTGCAGTAGACAAGTACCTATAGGCTGATGATGATGATGTCGGAAGTCATGTGATATCTAAGAATTTATGTCTGGTAATTCACAGCTTTAAGAATAATCTAAACGCGGACGGAGACAACGGCAAAAGTTAGTAGCTTTGTCGACAGTGCCAAACCGAGAAGTGTAACGTGCTTAATACATTCAAAACAACTTAAATTTAGGATGACCTTTATCACGATTTACACAATAACGAGTTGTATTAATTTATTAACATCGCTGTGTACCGATGGTTGGTTATTTCTGAAACGTCACAATGGTAATAACATGGGACAGCGTGACATTACGCCATCTTTGGTAGTTTTTTTTGACGCATTTTTAACGTGTATTGGAATTTAAATACCTACACTATAGTCAAAGTAGACATTATTCACGACATAAATCGGGTGGACCTCTAGAGCCACGTCAAAATTATATTTAAGTAAGCAGCAAGTGATATTTCAAAATTTACTTTACGAGTTTTACAATGTTCTGGTTACGCCAATCTTAATTATTTTGTTTTTGTGTATCTACCTTTTGTGAGACAATTACTGTTACGGGTCAATAGCTCCAAAGTTTTACTACATTTAAGTTAAAGTATAAACTTAGATCAAATATTTATTATGTGTAGCTTGTAGTTGCGCTCTATCGGAAAGGTCCCCACGGAAGACTAGCGCCAGGGTCCTCAAGGGTCTCTCGGCATGAAGTTGAGTGTGGACCTTTTCAGTTACGCTTTATAAATGTGTACCACTGTCATTGTAATTAAGTTTAAATTAAGCGTTCTGAATAAAGTTCTATTCTATTATATTCTATAACGTTCTTTTGAGATAGTTCTCAAGTAGCTTAACGTACCAATTGTTTGTCTTCAAATCTTTAGGCGCCCACCAACGGCGTTACATAAGCAGCGAGTAGCAAATGTTGTCACTCCCTGTTCTGAATAACTTTTAGGTAAGTTTTATTTTTGCGGGTGAGTGAATCTTCTTAGAAAATATACCCGCCAGCAGTGTGTGCTAACAGTTATCATTTTTTTTGTCGCGATCTCGGTAATACTGAACTGACTGAATCTAGATCGTGTAGACAAGTAGTATGAAAATTCATAGCTGTAAGTAAAAAAAGTGCCACCTATGCCTATGCTTACCCCGAAAAAGCGAACTTTTAACAAAGAATAATCACCTAATTAAAAATTTAAAAAACCGACTTGAATCGATTTCTTCAAGATATCCGATTTGTTTCCATCATTGGTTTCCTCAAATCCTATTTTCTGAACGCAAATTCTTGTAAATGATTGAAAATTACCAAAAGCGCCATACATGCACCTATAACATTTGAAGAGATCCCTCGATTTCTCCAAGATCCCATTATCAGACCCCAACTTGGTGCCAATGGGACCATCTCGGAGTAATACACATTCGATCACAAAAATAAATTTTAAAATCGGTTCACGATTCTCGGAGATATCAGGTAATATACATACAACAAAAAAGAACAGTCGTATTGAGAACCTCCTCTTTTTTTTGAAGTCGGTTAAAAAAATGATACAAATTTCCGTATCGGGATATGTGACAGATATTTCTTGACACGGAATTTGTATCTTTTTTTTTCTTTTCGTGGCGCGAGGAAACTGTTCATATCTCATCGTGCATCGGTTCGATAGAACTAGTGCCTACTTATAATTATTACAGAGCTTATCCCACGCTCATTAGTGAGCCGTAGCAAAAACCGGGATAAACACAAGGCCGATGATGAAATTGCTAACCCGACAATTATTTATAAGGTACACAGCTTTTTCCTTCTCCTCGATTAATCATCGCCTAATTAATCGCTGACCCCAAAGTTACCATTAATAAAAAACCTAGATCCGATTGAAACTTGATTGGCTGCCCGGTGACTCGACTGATTTATCGATTTCCGATTACCCACTGAAGATTTTATCAAAGCCAGGTTTTATCACTATTTTATGCATATCGATGGCAAAAAGCGAGAACGTAGTAACCGCCACCTGGCCGAAAATTTTTTTTTTGCATATTCGGAATCAGCGAATTTTTCTGCGTCGACTGGTCTGGGTCCTATGGCTCTACGACGCTTAGAAAAAACTGAACTACGTTGCAAAACGAATGTATTTTTTTGACGATGCCCACATCTAATTGCTGTAAACACCCAAATAGTAGCAATTTTCTAAACGAGTACATTTACGCCAATTTTGTTTTTTCATAAATCAAAGCGTGTGGTGGTAACAGCGTTGCCGAAATTTTATTCTGTGGCGGTTACAGCATTAATGCATGTAGTGAAAAAAATACGAACCAAGTTTACTACAATTACCCTAAAATAAATTGTCAATGATTGACGCTTATTACATTTCATTCGAAAATGAATTAGCACCAAGCCACAGTAACGACATTTGAAACACAACGTGATGTGGGTACCGCTTGAAGATACAGCAATAAAAATGTGCGCTCGCGGCGATGTGCCTCGTAAATACGACCTGTGATTTAAACTACTGGCGATCACCGGAGCGAGTGGGTGTACGTAGTCTGTGTACTCTGTGTGTCCGCGAAGTGAAAACGAATTCCATTGGATTGCAATTTTTAGGTTTCTATTTTAATTTCAAGTGATATTCTGCCTAAGAAAAATTATACCAAGTTTTTATTTAAATAAATAATAACAATTTTATTTTGTACGGTACCATAGTAATGATAACGTTTAGTTATTAAAGTAAAATATTAATGGTTTAGTGAGATTACTTCAAAGATTTTTTTTTATAATTGATGTGATAGTTGTGATCAAACAATTGTTTAAGAATTATGTTGAAAATTAAATAATAAGAAATACTTTCTTGCTAAGCAACAAAGAGCTTGTACTGGTTAAAATTGATATTAAGAATGCCTTCAGCTCCATCGGTCGCGATGCTTTGTTAAGAGAGAAGCAAAAAAACTTACCTGGATTTTATTCCTATCTCTGGCAAGGTTACAGCAGCCCTTCAGATTGAATGTACGCGAAGCACAACATAATATTGTCTGCAATAGGTTGTCAACAGGTTGATCCACTCGGGTCCGCCTTTTTTTAGCCTTGCAATCCACTCTATTAACTCGACACTTGGCAGTAAACTCAACATGTGGTACCTGGACGACGGTAGCCTCGGGGGCGACGCAGAGTCTGTTTTGAGTGATTTGATCTCCTTTGCTGCTAAGTTTAGAGAAATAGGTCTTGAGCTGAATATGGGAAAATGTGAGCTCATTCTATGTAGTAATTTTGAGAATGTCTGTCCAGGTATCAAGGTGATGAACGCGGATTCTCTTCATCTACTTGGAGCCCCTGTATGGTTTTGTTGATGCCCAAATTCAGCGTTTCTCCCAGCATTCAGACAGTCTGCTCAAGGTCTTCTCGCACATGGCTTTTTTCATTCTCTGGTTCTGTCTCCTCATGCCAAAGTTGACGTATGCCATGCGATGCAGTCCTTTTTGGAAGTTTCCGCCTGTGTGAGAAGTTGGACAGTTTGATACACACCACAATGCAAAACATCTTAAATATCAAACTGGATGAGAGGCAGTTAATCCAGGCAACTCTTCCAATACGGTTTGGTGGCTTAGGTCTACGGTGGGTGTCGAGTATTGCTATTCCCGCTTTTTTATCGTCTGTGCACAGTACGCTTACTCTCGTAGGAAGTATCCTCAATCCATCACTACTTGATTTCGAGGTAGCATATTTGGCGGAGGCGATAGATGTTTGGAGTTTGGCCTGTCCGAGCGACGAATTTCCATCAGGGCGGGGCGTGCAGAGGGCTTTGGACGAGCCGCTGTGCCGCGGGGCACAGTTGGGTTTACTTGACTACACCACCTCCTCAGCTGAAAAAGCCCGTCTGCTTGCAGCATCGGAAAGAGAGTCGGGATATTGGCTACAAGCTTACCCTTCCAGGAATTGCGCCACATTGCTGGACAATACTTCCCTAAGGTTGGCTGCTGGGCTTCGCTTGGGTGCGGATATAGTTGTCCCCCACCGTTGCTATTGCGGTGGTGAGGTAGACTCCCGGGGTGGCCACGGCCTCTCCTGTCGGAGGAGCGCTGGCCGTATACCTCTCCACGCCAGTCTGAATGACGTGATCCGTCTTGCTTTTGCCAGCGTGGGCGTGCCTGCCGAGCCCCCTGGCCTGGCTCGTGACGATGGCAAGAGACCAGCTGGGATGACGCTCATACCGTGGCAGTTTGGGAGGCCGCCTATTTGGGATGCGACGTGCTTGGACACCCTCGCGCCTTCACATGTATTGTGGCCACCACTTCGGTCAGGGTGGGTGCGGCGGCTTTGGCTGCGGAGGTCTTAAAACATCGGAAGTACACCGGCCTTTGTGGTGGCCATGACTTTGCGGCTTTTGCGGTGGAGACTCTGGGGTCGTGGGGTCCTGACGCCCACAAACTTTTTAAGGAGTTGGAGAAAAGGCTGTCTGAGGCAACGGGTGACCATAGGGCTGGCTCATTTCTTGGCCAGAGGTTAGGCATTTCCATCCAGCAAGGAAATGTAGCCAGTGTTATGGGCACTCTCCCACAGGGAAGCGACTTGGGGGATGTGGTAGCATAGTAGATTTTTTTCTCTCATGTCAGACGATTCGAAAGTGCTTATTAATAAGCTTACTTGAATAAAGAATAGTTTGACTTTGACTTTGACTTTGACATAAGTTAGTTTTGTTTAAGAATGATTTGTGTTTTTTTTTCTAATACCTGTAAATAGTATTGTTTGTAAATATATTAAAAGTAATACTTACATTCAAAACATATTTTATAGTTAGTGGGCTTAATAGGTAGTGAGTTTTATATCGGTAAAAGTTATTTAAGAGACAATTTAATGCCAAAATTGAGGATAAAATCTAAAGAGTTCTAAAGTTTTCACGGGAATATTGAACTTTATTACCTATAATAACATTATTTAGTTTTAGCTGATAACAATATCATAGTCTGATTAACCCTAAGAATATTTATGTTTGTTTTAGCATGATACAAGGTTGTGATTTTATATAAGAGATTTTATTAACCTTTTGAAATGTTATAAGCAACACAGGTTTTAAGTTACTTTCATAATGTTTTTATATAGAATAATTGAGACTAGGTAGTGTTTGATATATTAAGACTGTAATTGTTGCATCTGAGCTTTTAATTTGTAAGAAACCAGCATTTAAAATTTGTAAACATTTTTAAAATTTATGTTAACAAAAGTTGATGCATACTTAAGTCGTTTTGTTTTCACAGTTTTTTTTGGCGGTGGACACTTACCACATTTCAGTTAGTCCTATAAAGAACGTAATGACATTTTACGTCAAAATTATTGCATCTTCAGAATAAATATATGCATCATTACAGCGTTTCTGCTTTATGAACATTTTACTCGTTTCACTATTTTAGTACATTTACTTCTGGCGTTTACAGCGTTTTCGCGTAACGAAAAAAAAAGTTCAATTGTCGTAACCGCCACTAAGTCGTAAACCAGTCTTTTTTGTTAAATATTAAATATGACAGTTGAAAGAAAACCATAAGTTATGAATTAGATCCAAACATCAAGTATTTTTGTTCATAAATGAAAGAGTTATGATTTTTTTTCTTGAAATCGAAAAGTTTTTTGGCTCTGGTGAAAAGTTTGCATTTTGGCGGTTACTACGTTCTCGCTTTTTGCCATCGATATGAAGATTAAAATACACGACCTACATGGTTAACCCCTCGTATGCTTAGGCACGGATCCGTGCGTGGGAATTTCAATTTATTGTTTTAAGTGTCAAGGTCACTTTTTCAGTAACCTAATTTGACAGGCCGCATACGAGGGGTTAAATTAGGGTAAGTAATCACTGTGTAACGAACTATTAAGGAGGTAAATATCATACACTTTCCAATATGTCACCTGACAAGGTTTCATTTTATTAAGGTTTGTAGTAAATACTGACCCCCTTATTCATAAACGTCTGCTAACTTAACAAGCCGCTAATAATTGTTAATGTCCCTTTCGAGCTTAACAATGTGTCTATAAGAGCAAGAGGGACAAACAGTTATTAGCGGCTTGTTAAGTTAGCAGACGTTTATGGATAAGGGGGTTAGTATTCATGATAGAAAACTCTCCATTATAAATATGTCTAGAAAACTAGGTGTTCAACCAGTATAGTTGTGTTCCGAAATCTATGCGCCTTCTTGTTCGCTCTCATGTATATGATGGCGACTGTACTTATAGGTACCAGTATATTACTATAATATTGCTTTGAACACAACTTTTTTAAGTTGATTGTTGCTTATTTATCAAAGTGATGTACCTATTGTGCTGTGTCATTTATGGAGTGACTTAAAGACTCCTATTATATGAGACTGATGGTTCGATTTATTTTTTAAAACCGGCAAAGAGCATGTCGGACCATGCTTGGTGTAGGGTTCCGCAGTTATTCTAAAAACGGCTGGGCCGATTATGTTTGAAATAGTTTTATTTTAAAGTGCTCTCCATAACCCTAATATTCAAGATTTTTTTATACCTTTTTGACTCACGAATCAAGTCAAGTCAAGTCAAATAATTCTTTATTCAAATTGAAATAGCAACAAACTCTTTTGTCGAAATCGAAAGTGGTGGACGAAAAACGCAGAACGGAAAAGGGGGGCACCATTTTTTTTTGTTTTGAGTGGTTTTATCCGAAAATATTGACTTCAAAAAAAAGAGAGACCCTTTTTCTTTTTAAAAGACCGACCTATTCAACGATATCCCAAACTATAAGGTAGGTATTAGTAAATAAAAAAGTCACAGCCACTATGTGTCGGTATTTTGTCGGCGTGATTAAATATCTCATAACTATATGAAATTCAAAAATTCTAGTACCTGCTAACAGTCACTGAGCTATGGTGCGGACAGACAGATAGACATAGACATAGCGAAACTATAAGGGATATAGTTTACTACGGAACCCTAAAAAGTACAGTACATGTATCTTTCTTTTCCATTTGCTTGGTGGACGGTACGATTTAATTTATTATTCCTGTTACAGGAAATGCTCGGTATTTATATTTAAATGAATCGCAGGAAGAAAAGGAGCAATAACAAAGAACAAACCAACTGAAACAAAAATATTAGTCGTATTTTTTACTGTTTTTACGGCAGTCGTTATATTTCTTGTTTTTAACAAAGTCCCCGAAAACTTTCTACGAATATCAAATTCGAGGTCTTTTATGATATTTCCAAAACAGTGTACCAAATATTTACCCATTTTATTCTTGTTTTTTGGTTTCCTTTAGCTAATTTTAACAGCTGAAATAAATGTAAAAGTTGGAATAATAAATACTAAAATATGGCTGTCATATGACAAAAATTTACCCCTTTAATCAAATGTAATGTTTATTTCAAATCTTTAGCCCGCGGTCAGCACACGTTTTACAACTCATTAAACAACTGTCAAATGTTATAAATTTATTTTGGACCTTCAGTAAAATTTATGTGTGTATTAGATATTTTAATAAAACATAGGTACCTCTTTTAATATGTTTTTGGCACCACGATAATTATTCGTGAAAGAAAAGTATCATTACGAATTATATCGCGTACAACACTTTACAGGTTTCGTGGCTGACTGACAGTGGAGGAAAAAGTTAAGTTTCCGAAACGTCGCAATGTAATTAAATTAATTAATCTACGCGATATAATCCGTTACAATAGTTTTATTTTATATTTGTGTTTATTAAAGTATTTTTATCATTACCAAACATTTTGAAATTGACATGTACATTTTTGTTTCAAAACCTTTCATTTCTATTTTATAACTACTTGTTGCCTTAGATAATAATACTAATAATTTAATTTATATCATGTATTATGGCGCATAATTACGACACAAACATAACAGTTCTGCTTTTGACAAAGCTTTCATAAGCTGAAAGTATTATTAGTGGCGATGGTTCATTTTTTGATAGTGTTAAAGGTAATGCACAGGCATGAGTTTTCGGTAGGTGCATATAATTATACGTTACGCCAAACTATACAGCTTAGCCACATAAGCGTCATAATATACTTCATGAAGTTATAAACTATCTGATATATTACTTCCCAACATGGCGGCATGCAATCAATCAGCTACATATGTATCATGTGTGCAAGCCATTGAAGGAATATTTGCAACTAACCGACCATGCTGTCAGACACTTGTATAGGACCACTTTATATGACTCCACGTGTCATCCAGAGAAGCCAGGTACATTTTCCCGTATCCTCTCTATATCAACATTGGAATTGCTACCTACATTTTACAAATAGGTTTGATGTTTTGGTTACCTATTTGCAGTAATAGGCTTTTAACCTGAAAAGGAAGTTTCCAGCTAATTTTAGTAGCAGTCGCTGTCGTAGCGGCAGTCTCGTAATCAGATTAAAATCGGAAACGACATTTGCCTTTGAATATTTTTCTTTTTTATTATTGAGTAGTTAGTAGTTACTCCTTGGTTCTTATACTTAATATACTCTTTCTGTGACATCGTGAAGTGCATGATAACTCGACTTATACCTAACATAACTATTTAGTTGTATCTTACGTAGATTTTAAAAGAGGGCCTATCGTAAGGCCATTCTTACACCTGTAAGTTCTTGCGTAAGTTGAGTTACAGGGACGGGGCTATACTAAGGAAAGAGATAGTGATATTCACCTCTCATTCCTTAGTAAACTCCGTTCCTATAACTTACATAAGAACTTACAGGTGTACGAGCGCTCTAAGTCATGATTTTCGAGCATCTGTTTCAATCACACCCATGGAGCCTTTGTTGGAATGATAGGGACAAATGCTCGAAATTTACTAATATCAAAGTTAGACCTACCTAGACTCATTCATATAAATGCCGCCGCTGGTAAGATTATAAAATCTTACCAGCAGCGTATGATAAATATATGTCTTTGAAATATAATTTGAAAACAATTTCAATGATAATATCAATGATAGAACTGTTTTAAAACGTTTTTTATATTTTTTACTTGCAATTCCCTTCTAGTTAGTATACTTTGCCTTATTTCTTAAACCTAATTTCCCTTTCTGTTTAGAAAGTAATTACATCAAGTAAATACTTCAAACCTTTCCGGCGTTCTTTGACTTGATAGTCATTTTATCGCTAAGCCACTCCGAGAGGCTTTAATTAAATTATTCTATCCATTAATATAACAAATCGAGTGTAGGCTACGGCGTCTTTATATTATAATGCATAATTATTGAAAGGTCGCTCGAGTACTTGAAAATGGTATCACGTAAAGTTTCAAAGGATGGAAATTTTGTTTAATTAGGTACGTGTCCTATTTTATAACCGAGATCAAAGATCAACCGTCCTTTTTATGTAAAAATAGAAACCAAAAAGCATACGGCCTCCAGCGAACAAGTAACACAAATAATCTAATTAATTGGAACACCATG
The DNA here is from genome assembly GCA_025490895.1 of Thaumatotibia leucotreta. Classification (NCBI taxonomy): domain Eukaryota; kingdom Metazoa; phylum Arthropoda; class Insecta; order Lepidoptera; family Tortricidae; genus Thaumatotibia; species Thaumatotibia leucotreta. The sequence continues at coordinate 16,977 of JALPQI010018520.1, forward strand.
TTGGAACATCTACTTAGGTTTTTGACATGATTGTTTATTTCATTTTGAAAAAATGTTTAATAATTGGTCGATAAATATTTATTGATTTCGTGAAGTTCGGTCACGGTAAGTCGGAATAACAAGATTGTCCACTCGATGGTCAAAAGATACCTAACAGCGTGTTGTTGTTGTTCTTATTGTAGCTTGTTGTTGTTGTTACGATTTTACTTAAGGTTGTGTACCGGAGAACCTAGTTGTACAGTGTACTGTGTTATTTATAATGTATTTATCAAAAACAAGTATATAATGTTTAGATGTAATTCGTTCACTCTATTTATACTGCGCGTCGTTTTCCAAATCCTCCCGCGGTAAGTGGGAATTAGGTAATCATAAAGATGGTACATTCGTACATTATAAATATTCTTACTTAGAAAAATAACTGGTATTAATTAATGAAGTTTTAATTGGAATATAAGTTTAAGCGTTGGACAAATGGACCTAAAATCAATAGGTCAGAGTAGTGTATCGAAATTGACGGCGCAACTTATCACTAAATAGGTCTCTCCTATAGGTACTTTGATACAAAATTTATAAGAGCGATTTTTTATTTTGATACGTATAATTAAGTACTTCGTATGCGTTATTCCAAACTTGCGTAGCATCTTTTGTTTGATACATAAAGCATTAAGGTGACAGTCACTTTTCGTAACGTGACAGATTTCTCACCTGCTATAAATTACTCAAGATTAAAAGTGGGACCAACAGGGCGGAGACGAGCACTTGAAAAATGACTTCCAAACAAATCTCGCCATTCCCGCTTAAGCGTAAAAACTTTTTTCATTATCGTTTTGTTAGAGTCACCTTAACATTGTCTGTCCCGCAATAAAAGTCCTTTAAAGACAAGTGTACTTATGTGATACAAGTGATATGATAAATGGATGTTTACGTATCGTACGTTTTTCAGCTGGCAAAAGCTATTAAAACGTTATCATACTCCAGTGGTCATTAAAATTGTTATGGCGCTCATAAAGTCTCTACTTAATTAGGTTCACCTAATGCTTGCACACTGTGACAATTAACGACCAGATGTTGTTAATCTAAATTCAAACGCCATATGAATAAGGTGCAATTTCATTTAATCTTGATATTGTAATTGCATATACAGTCAGCAACAGTGGTTACGCGAGAGATATGATTTTTTACGCTCTTATTCCCATAGATATAAAGCCGCTGAGATTATATCGTGCACCACAGTACCACTGTTGCTGATTGTGCCGGTGTGGCGTAGCAGGCTAGCCAGAGCAATTATTGCCTGTGGTTGCTACGGCGTAGAGTTCTACGTGAATGCTACGTTTATGAACGGGAAACTTAACACTCCAAGGGTCTAACGCTGGTAGAAGAGCAACGGTGTGAATGAGGGCACTAATTGGCTTAAAATAATGTCCATATTAATTAGCGGAGCAAGAGAGATAATAGGGACATAATAAATATTAATTCATTAAAATATATTTAACTTTAACGGTTCAACTCACGTGTATGGACATGTTTGAGCTGTCATGATATTATACTGGCAGAAAAAGAAGTATTTCTGTCTGTCATTGCCACAGTTATGGTTTCCTGAATCACGCTGGTTTCGCGATTAATTAAGCTACTTAAATTATGCAAATATGCATGTACTCCATGTTTGCAGGTGACCCATTGAGGAAAGAGCTTATTAAGACCAGAATAATGCATGCTTGTATAATTGAAGAAGCATACTTTTGCATAAAACCATCGTGACTCAGGATACCGTAACCATGGCAATAACAGACAGAAAAAAGTTGATTTTCCCATAATCACTTAAATCAATTCGTTGAATTTTGCCTCTACCAACATATTTTATACGAACAAGAAAATTCAAATTCTTATCGACAATAAAATATTAATCTTCAAATTTCTCGCAATGAATCCCTTTAAATTTGACATTTGCAAAATCTTATCAAGAGTCAGATAATGTTTACGCCATTACTCGTTTATTTTGGAAATGTTGGTACTGACTGTCAATCATAAAATCAACTCAAAGAATGATCTCGTTAAATAAATTGATTGTCAAACTCAAT